>JAPQRP010000005.1:9616184-9639570 GCA_037367295.1 Apogon hyalosoma
GGGCCAATACAGAGGATGAAGAACTAGGGTATGTAAACTTATGATCAGGGTCATTTGGATAGTTTCTGTTGTTAGTAGGATTTAAAAAGAGCAAACACATTTGTTTGATAATAAATGGCTTCATTCAACCACTAACCATGAGTGAAAGAAAAGTTTTCATATTATCATTCATATTCTCTGAAAAATGGCCAAAGAATCATAAATTCTGCTAGGGTATGTAAACTTTTGAGCACAACTGTATGTCAAACTGCAAAAAAGTATGTATTCAGCTGAAAAAGTGCATGCTGCTGTGTGTATTCAACCTCAACGTGTGCTCACGTGTGTAAAAAAAAAAAAAATTAAAATACAGGCAAAGATAGAAAACACAAAGATAGTCTAAAGTCTCTTTTTGGTTTTGACCAGGCCTTTCTCCACCAGGCTGCGGTAAAACTCCTGGATGTACGTATACACACACTTCCAGTCTGGCTCTTTCATCCGGACCAAGTCATCAGCGTCCAGTAGAGGGGGGCAGCCTGCCAGCCTCCTGCAGTTTAAGGAGATACAGTGTCACTGAAAAATGACTTAAGACAAACAATGATGAAGAAAATACATTGTCAGAGCTGAAATGTCACTTTGATCTTATCACTGGTAGAACGTCTGCTTCTACATATAAGGAATAGGAGCTCACTCTGCGGTGCTGAAAGCCAGTTGGAAGTTTTCCTTGGGTTTATTGGGGTTGAGGATGGAGTACTCGAACGCATCTGGAAAGAAGCGGTGCACCAAAGCGCAGAAGGCTATACCGTCTTTCCAACTGGAGGAGAAGTTCTGGATGTCTACTCCCTGTTTCATATCAGAGGAAGTTTGAAAGATTCATGGCGCCGAATGTGCCGGAGACCCGGACATAAAGACAGAGCTATGTATAACTCCACAGAGCATTACTTCACAGACAAACACAGTCAGGGCTATTTACCTCATATGGCTCTGTTTTGGCCCTGCACCAGTCCAGAAGCATCTGTTTGACATTTTTAGCGTTGGGTACTGCAGCAGAAGGAGATTTCGGGGGTGAGGTCACAGCAGGACTGGAAAAGACACAGACACTGAATATATTAAAAAGTTTGGTTATTTGTTTTTCATATTTAAGCCTATTGTTAAGGTGAAAATATCAGGATTGTATTGTAGACAAAATACGATAAAGACTTTTTTCTTGTGGCAGTTTGTTTCCCGTAATGGTTTAAGACACATCCCAGGTGAATGAATTTTCCTGTGATAAATGTATATCCTTTAATTTAGTCAACAAACACTCTTCACTGCTAAGACAGGCATTGATACAAACTCAACTTTGAGCAATGGGTGAATAAGTAAAACTTTTTTGTCCTGTTTTGAACATTTTTGGCATGATATTCTTTAATAACTCACCTGCCTGCTGTTCTGTTGAAGGGAGTGAAGGCTGATGAAGAGCCTGTTGCTTCTGAAGACAAGAAGACAACCACATTAAGACAGGAAACAACTGGATAGACAGGTACTATCATCATGAATCAGTGGGATAAGAATATAAATAAGTACTTATACTCAAGTACTGTATAGATTTGATGCAATAATACTATTTTCATTTAAATAAACTTAATACCTCTGCTCCACTACATCTCACAGGCAAATGTTGTACTTTTTATTTCTCTGACAGCTTTAGTTACTTTCCAGATGAGTTTTTCATCACGTTTCTGTTTTGTAAAAACATGCATCTCCAAACGTGTAAAGGATGAAGGGTTTCTTTGTATGTTGTACGTCACATGAAATAAACCCTAATGGATTTAGTGGGTAATGCATTGCGACAAAGGCCTGTGTTTCTGAGCTGAAAAGTTGATCTTTTTTTTTTTTTTAGAGCTATGTGGTTCTTACGGGACAGTGTTGCTAAAGATACGGAATTATCTTATTGAACAGGTTGCACTGCTGCAGATTTAATATTACATAAAGTACTTAATAAGTGAAATGCTACTGCAGGAGTAACAGGAATCCAAAAATACCCACCAGGATTTAATGAAGAAAACAGGTAAGAGCCTTGCACTGGATAATTACAGCAGTGATTAATGTGTTTCAGCTGCAACTAATTCTTTAACCCTTTAAGTGATGCAGTGATTAATTCATTCTTTCTTAAACAACCATCAGTTTGATAGTGAACATAAAGACCGGACTGTGTTTCAATGGAAAAAGGTCATGTGGTCTGATGATTGAGCCTGTTCCATAGTGATGGGCACATCAGGGTGAGAAGAGAAGAGGATAAAGTAATTACCCATCATGCTTAGTGCCTACAGTACAAGCCTGTGTGATCAGTGTTATGATCTGGGGTTGGTTCAGTTGGTCAGGTCTAAGTTTAGCAATTTTATGTGACAAAAAATGATGGAAATAAATGTTACGATATTACCTAAGCTTATCAAAACAATGCCATGGGGTATGCTGAAGGCTTTGATTACTAGAGTGATTATTGGTTACTGATTTTTTTATTTATTAAATTTTTTTGGGCCAGGCTGTGTTAAATAACGCACTGACAGGAACCATTTTATAACAAATGAGTACTTTTACTACTCATGTTTCTTCAACACTTATGTAAGATTTATGTAACACCTTTCTCAGTGTGCTGTTTGTGATTTTACTAAAGGATCTGAATACTTCCACTAGTGTGAATCTGACTTACTGTTTGTTGACGGCTGCTGGTTCATGGAGCCTCTGCCTGTGTTTATGGCTCCACCTGTTGTTGAACCACCTTTGCTCAAGCCTTGTTGTCTCAAGTCCTCCTGCCTGGATCCTCGCTCCTCCTTCCGTTTATCTGATGAGAAGCGATTAAGA
The DNA here is from genome assembly GCA_037367295.1 of Apogon hyalosoma. Taxonomy (NCBI): domain Eukaryota; kingdom Metazoa; phylum Chordata; class Actinopteri; order Kurtiformes; family Apogonidae; genus Apogon; species Apogon hyalosoma. The sequence goes on from JAPQRP010000005.1 coordinate 9,619,005, forward strand.
ACTGAGCAAAACTCTGACAGGAGTATTATACTGTATGGATATTTAACAGCTTCAGCTTTTACCTATCTTTCTCTTGAGCAGATCCCTCAGTGCAGCTCGAATCATGCGTCTCTCTTCAAAATCTTTTGCATTGTCCAGCTGAAAAGATATTATTAAATTGAACTTTTGATACTGGTTGAGGATTTCATCTTATATCATTCAAGTAAATGTCATGGAGTATGAATATTACCAGTATTTAAGGCCATCTATGTGGAGAAGTCTCTTTGAACAGAGACAATACACTGATTCCATAACCTTTAAAAAGCTAAAGTTATTTTTGAGGTGACTTCCAAATAATTTTTTTAAATCTACATTTAACCTTTCTTGTGTGATTCATCTCCATTTTTTATATTGTCATCTGAATTTTGAATTTTTCTGTGAAAATAAAGTGTTTTCCTAGATCTGATTTATTGATTATGCTGATGTTCATGAGTAAATTCAAAGATTATTATAGCAAAACAGAGAAAACTCAACAAAAACTGACCTCTTCTGCAAAATACATCATTAACTGAACATATAAACAAGTGTCTCCCATCAACTAACTACATGAGTTTTACTCATGAATCAAATGGGTCATATCTGATGACCATGAAAAAATGACAAACTACATTTTATCTGATTTACTAAAATATATTGATTGGATTTCTTCAGTGAAAACTTTTTGAACATTTTATATCAGTAGATGCTTCTGGTCACCAGTCTTTGAGGTTTAATAAAGCATTGTTTTAAAGTTAACACATATTGTATCACAAAATATATTCTTTTACCATCTTGTTGAGAACGTCTTCATCCTCAATTGCTGCCAGTTCCTCACTGGTCAACGAAGAAGAACTGACCGACTGATTGGCCTCTGACATTTCTGAGTCAAATGGATATATTGAGACATATTTATCAAATGAATTATTTGTTAATACAGTATATGACAGGACAGTAATTGTCTTGAACACATCTGCCATTGTGAACCTTCTAAGCAACAGAGGAAGTTCACCATTCTGACATATCATCAACCCTCTAACTTTCAAATAAGATTAAGGCTTTTTAATTTTATTTTTTTTTTATTAATGATTGCTTGTTGTTTGCAATGAATAGCATGTGCTCTAAACAAAGTCTGTATTGGCTCTACTTGCAGTCTGCTCAGTGATTCAAATGTAAACAGTTGTGTGAGACTTAACAGAAACAAATCATGCAGCCACTCAGAAATGTATTTGTCTTCCTGGAGTAATCCTCTGTGTTTCTCAGTAACTGGGCAAGCACAGCACAGAAGGGGCAAAAACACGTACAAATATAGTAACGTAGTGGAATGAGACCCCAACTAAAAGAATTTGATAACAGCGTCGAAGTATGTACTGTGACACAGAACACAAAAAGAGTTAAAGCCGTAAGTTAGATGTGCAAGATAAGAAAATGAAAACATAAACTAAGAGGAATAATGTTTGTGAATGTGTCTGTTGATGGCACCCACCTGTTGTCAGGATGCACTCTCAAGTGTCTGGTGGCAGAGACGGGGCTGGAGTGAAAACCTCAGAATTCCCCTCTCGTCTCGTGGATCCTCTTCTAAACTAGTGCTGCTGGATCCCTGACATCACACGGCAGAGCTTCATAAGGATGCATGTTTGGAGAATGAGGAGAAGTTGATTATATGAACCTCCCAAGACTGGAGGAGGAGGAGGAGGAAGAGGAGGAGGAGGAGGAGGATACACATCAGGATTTGGTCCATCTGTCTGATTTGGCATTTGGTTGAATTTCACTGTGTCTTGACACTGGGTGATGTCATGTGAAAACATATGGAATATTTCCTCTGAAAAACCCACAATCTACACAGACTTTCACTATTTAAATAACACTGCAAACAAGTTATTTGTTGGGAAATGAAAGGGTTACGTCAGATAAAAAAAAAAAAAAGTGAGGAGCACTGCCTTATTGAGGCAAAAGGCAGACCAGAAGCACCCTGTTTATAGAAGAGGAGGAATCTCTGGAAGGAGGGGCAGAGCATACGCTCACAGACTGCTACACAAACTCTAAAATCAGGATGATGAAGAGGAAAATCTAGCAGATTCAAGAGTGATCATTTAGTGATGAAAAGCAATATCCAACTTATACAGGCTCTACAAATTTAGAAAGCTGAGTAACTGCTCCACCAAGTGGTGAAAACACAGATGCATTTTAGTCACAACGTGCATAATTTAGGGAAAACAAAACATCAATCTGCAGCAGTTTTGAGCAAATGCTTGTCAGTTTTAGACATTCATTCACCTCCTCCTCCATCTCTTCAATCTGAGGATTCCAGATTTGTTGTATTTTCTTGAATTTCATTATGTGACCAAACTAACACAGTGACAGTGGTGGAAAACCTGTTCCAAGTCAGTACTTCAGTCAAAATACATACAGCATTTTAAAAATACAAATTCCTCTGACTGAATTATAATTATTTATGGCATCATTGGATTATAAATTCTTGAGGAAAAAGTGGTAGAGCAGCGTGGAACTGTTGTAGCTGGAGGGGGAGCGGGTTTGAACCATTCCGTTTCTGGGCTCATCACATGATTAATAAGTACCTCAAATATACATCTGTGCTAAGTTTTTGTGAAAAGTTGACTGTTGGGTTGAGTGTGAAATGTGAACTTATTACTGATTTTTGTTTGAAAAGAAAAGTAGTTGGTTTAGTCTTTACCAGTGTGTTGAAAAGGTAATCACTGTGTCAAATCTTTGTATAGTAGTGGTATTGGACAGTATTTCCTTTTAAAATATAGTCAAATGGAAATCCAAACTAGCATAAAATCTCAATGTTCATATACTGTGCAAGTACTTTAACAATGTTCGTAATGGGAAAGTACTTTGCACCTCTGCAGCTCTAAGATGGCATTTGGATTCTGACGTTTTTAGGTGGGATATTCATACAATTTGTTGTAACAAAACACAAAGAAAAAAGATTAAATAAGACAAAGTACAGTATTTGAAATATGCTGGAGATATGACAGTCAAATAAACACTAGACTCAGTGATAGTGTTTGATGTTATGTTTTATTGTACCAGTCCAAGTCCTTCCATTCAAGCAATTAAACATCTCCTTTCTATTACCTGACCACATCACTGCCCCTAAAAAGAAGCACCAGTGGCCACATTTGGCATTCAAAGTATTAAACAGATTTTGACAAAATGACAGATCAAATCACTCCCTGCTTATGTGCAGTATGTCCAAATAAGGCATGAGGCAAATGTTTCTTTCTTAGACCACCCTAATCTGACTATAAAATACATAAATATAATAAAATACCTATTTACATCCAACAAGCTTGGCAAACAATTAAAACCAGCATGTGCACAGGAACCACTGGCTTTGAAGGCAATGTCTTCATACCTTATCAGTACAACAGGTGTTTTGCCCCTTGCTAAAAACCAAACATGAAATCTGTCAAGACAGCTTAACAAATAGTAAACGACAAATGGCTACCAAGGCTTATGCATCAAAATTTGCTTGGATTCATTTTGATGCATGATCAGACCTCTCTGTTAAAAGCCATCAATAGCATTAGAGGCTTAATGATGCTGCTTTATCTATTTCTGATTTAACAAAAGATTTAACAAAAAGCAAAACAAGTTAACCAAGACCTTTAAACTATAAAATAATAAAAGTAAATAAAAAATAAATTCCTGTAGTCTTCTCTTGTTTGAGTAAAGGATTGAAAAACATCATCATATATAAATATATGATGCTTTGAATTCTATGATTTTACAAAGGTCAATGCCACAATAAAATCTTTCAAGACACAGTTTGCTGTAGATACATTTATGATAAAATTTGCAGAAAATGTGGCAGGTGTTGTCAAAGTCAGTAACCTTTGTGCATGGCTTCCTGTTTTAAATTGTCAAACTCTGTGTAAAAATGATGCTGTGTCTGATCACTTAAAGAACCAGCAAAACAACAGTGTGACTTGACAAGTTCTCAAAGTAAACATTTGGCATACAAAACATGTAGGAAGGAGTGTCAGAGACATCCTGGGATGTTTAAAGTGTCTTCAGGATCAGACACATGTAGTGACCTGACTTGTGTCAGATTCACTTTAAAAACATAACAACAGCAGAGGTTAGTGACAGAGGATCACATGCATATCATGTGCAAGACACTTCACAACCAAAATCTACAGCATTACAAAGCCAGTGACTAAAACTGCAAAAATAAATATGCTCTTTCAAATAAATAAAAAAGGGGCATAAAATCCTCTCATAAAACAAAAATAATAAAAATACTGACAAAAAACAACACTGTCCAGCAGAAGTCAGTTTTTCAACATGGGGTGGTTCTGTCACCTTAAAAAAAATGTCTGTCAGAAAGTGAAAAGTTTCATCTTATAAATGACACACATTATGTTTAAGACATAATGGTTCAACAGATTGAAATACACTTCCTCCCTTATTTGATTAAGTTTAAGTTTGTGAAAGGAAAAGAGGAGGAAAAGCTTGGATGTGGGATGGGATTTTTTCAGAAGTTATTCAGTACAAATTGTATCTGCTGCTAGAGATCAGACACCTTTTAACGGCACAGATTCTATTCACTAGTCAGGAAATTATTTAGGAATCAAAAGCAGAATTGATTTTTAAAAATCAGTAATAATCACTGATATTCAGGTACTTTACTGTCAGCAAAAACACATTAATTCCCATCCCTAAAAGGCAATAAAAATGGAAGAAATAGGTCTTTGATTTTGAAAGGGATTCTGTACTGTAACTATTTCTTAGTAAACAACAGTTTGATCAGTCTCCTACTGGAGTAATTCTAATGCAACATCTCGACGTGTTACCTGGAAACCTCTGCTACCTTTACTAAGAAACAGTTAAAGCTCAAGACAAATCCAAAAACTACAGACGTTTGAGTGTAAATGAAATGCCCATTGTAGGACATGCCAATAAGGTAGCTTTAATGTAGTTTATGGGTGTTTTTTGTGAGTCCATGTAGCCGTTTTAATCGAACTCTCAAAAGAGTGAATAAGTGTTTTGCCAAAATGTTGAACTGTTTCTTTAAAGAGCCACTTTATCTTCTTTTTGCTCATCCTGTCAGGGGAAAAGACTGCTAAAGTTAAATGACACTCCTTAGAGAACCTGTGATCCTAATTATAAAGGTGGAGCTGCAGTGAGAGCTCTATTGTAAAGGGTGGAAATAATTGGACTTATTCTTTGGAGACCATTGTTTGAAGCAAAAAAAATCTCAGCCTTGATTGGAAATCCACACTAAGTTTCATAGTTCAGGAGAGAACACAGAGTGAAGACCTCCAATTAAATGTGTTTAAAAAAAAACAAAAAAAAAAAAAAAAACAGGCAACCCGTTGCACAGAAATGTCCACTTCGTCCATTACTTTAAATTCCGTCTCTAGATAAAAGTTTAAGCCCTGCAACAACAGTAGAATCCTTATGTAACAAGCTTCTCACTTTATGTACTAACAAAATGAAAGCTGCCAAAAGTCCTAGTCACTTATGACAGGACCACGTGAATATCAGGTAACAGTTATTCACATACATTAATGTACATTTATGTTATTTTTCATATACAAATTGTGCCCGTTTAAATTTTGAGGCAGAGTACTTTGTCAACCCTGCTCCTCCAATGTCCCATTAGCCCTCTTTGCTGCTTACAATATCCACAACAGCCACCCACAACTAAAGTTACAGCCCTCTGTAAATGAGAACATTTTCACAGTGGAGTATTATGAGTGACAGTGTGAATACCTCATGAGGTATCAAACAGTTTAGTGTGCTCTTGCATGCATCAACCACTATAGGCTATGTATGAGTGATATACAGATGAAGGAGAGAATGTAACCATCAACATGGTAAATAAAGGCAACCTTTTTTTCATTATCTCAGCAGACTCCAGTTCTGTGCAACCAGAGACAAATTGGCACAGTGAGGAAGTTAAAAAAAAGGTAAAAAAAAAAAAAAAAAAAGCTAAATGAGATTTGTCACATCATCAGTGATGATGGCCTTATAAGGTCAAACTCCCTCTACTGATCTTGACCAACAACACAAATAGTAAAAAACTACAGCCAGTGTTTATGTCATTGCACACTTGCACATTGGATTCTCTCCTTCATCCTCTAAAATCAGTCAACCTTATCTTCCTGTTTCTTGTCCGTTCTCTGCTGCTGATATGTTGACTCTGATGTGCTAGCTTTGTCCAAGTCCGCTGCATCAGCAGTACTGAAGTCCACCTGTCCAGACCCTTTGACTCTGGCCCTGCGTGAGTCCAGGTAGCTGACGATAAACTCGGAGTTCTGATAAATGAGCATGCCAGACAATGTCAGCACTGCACCAGCACAGCTGAGGGCAGACAACTCGCTGCCGAAAAGCAGCTGAGACAGCAGCAGATTCCCCACCAAGCTCAGGTTGCCGAGGATGTGCAGAGTGACGGCAGAGGTGAGCGTGATGACGCAGCAGCTCGCCAAGTTGTACATGACTGAGCCCATGCAGCTGAGCAGGATGAAGACCCACAGATGTTGGTCATAGTGAAACGGCGACTCCAGCAGAGCCCAGTTCTCCAGAGCTAGAGCTGCCACAGCCAGGATGCAGAAACTAGGAATGGACATCAGGTAGAGCAGGAACACAGAATTGATTTTTTCCTCCTGAAGTAAAATGCCTGAATGAAGAAAAAAAAAATGTGTGAGATGGTTACAAACATGACCATTTTTAATACATGGAGTTATGTGGCAACTACTTCAGTGATCAATTGATCCTTCTGAGTTATTTTTAAACAAAACACACTTCAGCTCCAGTTTCTAGAACTAATGCTTTCATGCTATTTATAAAGCGTTTAATGCTAAACTCTGGTTCATATCTTCTTATTTTTGACCATTGATGTTGACTGATCATGTGAACAGGAAGCAAAAACTCTGATTTTCAAAAAATATGCAGATTATATGCAAAAAATGATTTTGCTGCAAGTCCTACCAAGAACAACATCAAACTGTTTAATAGTTGCTATTCAAGCAACAAACTGACTACTGACCAGCTGTATTCACAGGTTGTGTGTAACCTTTAAAGTCATATGATAACATACAAATAACAAGTGCATATGCAAACCCCTTGTTCAGGAACTCACTGTGACTCGGTTTAATGTAGAAAATGCATTTATTAATTGTCATGCTATGCAGTGGTTGACAGTGCAAACGCTGCAGATTGTTTATCAGTAATGCATGTAAATAATGCTGAACAAATTCTTCCACTGTCTGTTGAAGAAAAGGATACTTATATGGGAACGGCTGCAACAAGTAAGCTAGATGAAGGAAACCAATCCTGACAACATCATTCACTTTGGCGTCTTAGGGTGAATTTGGGATCTTATTAAACAAAAGCTATATTTAAAACATAGGTGCAAAACATACATTTTTTTTTTTATCCTTTACACTTGTTTTCATCTAATTAAAGGAACAGTTTGTTATTTTTTATAAATATGCTTATTCATCTTCTTGAGTAAATTCTAAACAAAGAACAGTAATACCAGTCTCATATGGGTTAGGGCCAGAAGAGGGTAAAGCTGACTTCCCTAATAGGAAGTTAGGGAGTTTCAGAGAAAGTTTTTTTTTTTTTTTTTTTTTTTTGCACGGCTTGGGAGAGAAGACAGACTGTATCCATGCAAATTTTGTAATAAATGTTTTGACAAGTACAACTACATTTTTACATCTTTTTTTTTATGTGAAAGGCACAAAAGAAATGAATAAAAAAAAAATGATTACATCATCTTATAACCTCATTATTTACTGGATAAATGTGAATTCATTTGGAAAATACATACTGTAAACATAAAGTGGAAGTATAATTTTGGTACATAAGGGGTATATGTGAGTGCAGTGATTTTTAGAGAACACACCAGTTGCCTGGCAACCTCATAGTGTCAACAGGATTTCAGAAAGTCATCCCTCCCAAGCCAAGAAATAGTTCTCAACGATAAACATCCGTAGAAGAGGCTTTATACTAATCTAAACTGTGTCTGGGCTGTATCTAATTTTAAAGGACAGACATGATGGGGATAGAGATCGTTTAATTAAATCAAATTTAGAGTGGACTCTGCTACTGGACAGATAGGTTATGTGATACAGTGTTTAGAGGTTGAATGCCATACTTAAAGGAACCATAACTAGAGTTGACTGTAAGGACAAAGAGTCAGCTGCTTAGGGGATTTAAAGTGATGACTTTTTAAGCCTGCTTCTGTGGTGCCGTCTCCTCCCTAAAGTACAACGCATACAGACTTACATTCCTGTAAAGAAAATGTCATATCTGCCTTTGTGTTATGTAACAGTTACAGTAAAGGCCTGCCTATATTCTTAGAAGCTCATTACTTTCTCGTGCTTGTTCTTTTGCTAAGAATTAAGGTGTTATGGAAACTGATGAAGTATGAACTCACTTTCAGGTTCACTGCCTGCACTGATCTATGGTGTTTCAAGAAGCAAAGTTTAAAGCAATTAGCACAAATACTTGTATTAGAGCACAGGACATTAGATAAGTATATTTATTGGATGAATGTAACAAAGGCACAATGTAGCCCATATGACATCAATTCAAGAGGAATGTGTCTCTCTCCCAGGACGTCTGCCAACTTGCACAACTGTTCACCCTCACAACCATATTATAGATTGTTTATAAAGGTAAATGCATAAGGAATACACTATTTTTTTTTTTCAATATAAACAACAGATCCTTTAGTCAGAGTGGAGGAAGCAAGAATGGATTTCCTTGTACTAAAAGCATCGTCTTACGTATCAAGACATCCTGTATCAAACCTGGAAAAACTTGTATTAAATAAGCTTTCTCTCTTCTCTGTAAAGTTACATTTATTCCAAAAAAAAAAAACAAAAAACATACATAAGCATGTTTTGGTGTTTGCGGCATGTCTCCTTAGAAACCAGACAATTTGTTAGTGGCATGACACCTTGATGAGTAAAAGTGAGTCACCATAAAAGATTCCAAAACCGCAGACTGGTGTGGTTCCCATTGGGAGTAACTATATGTATGTTTGTGGTATGAGAGAAATTTTCCTTTTTCACACTGACTTTAATAGCTACAGCTAGTGGTGGAAAGAGGATCCAGATCCTTAAATTTAGTAAAAGTACTAATACCATAACTTGCTTCACCAGAAATATTTCCAAATTTAAGTGTTACCGCTTAAGGTTGGGTAGACTAATCCGAAGAAATGTATCATGTTATATCTGTAGATCATAATATGTTTGCAGCAAAAAACACATATCTTTAAAAGGTAATTTTTTTCAATAGCTCAGTCCTGTTTCCATCTTTGTGACAATACATTTTCCAGCTAATCCAAGACTCACTCAAGGAACACTCAAGCTTTTAATCATAAACATTCATGGTTTTCATCAGACAAGACAGATATGACAAATTTAATTAAGTTACTAATTGTGTGAAACAAATGTAATGGAGTAAAAACTACAATATTTACCTCTATGGTGTAGTAGGGATAGAACGCTTGAAAATTGAAAATAATACAGATAAAGTTGTACTTACTTTGCTGGATGGACTTGACACCCCTCAACATGGTTGCTGCAAAAACAAAGATGCAGCCGGTCTGATCAAATTGGACTTCCCCCATGATGCTCAGCGAGGCACCCAGGCAGATGGGCATCATTGCTGTGTATTTGAGGATATGATGCTGTTTGCCCAGGATCAAGGTGGATATAGCGAGAGTAAAGAGCGGGGTGGTTGTGTAAATCATTTGTGCAAATGACAGCTGGACATAGTTCAGACCCATGTTCCCGAATGCGATGCTGGCACAGAATGTCAGACTCAACAGGAACACCTTACATTTTGCGCTGGTGGTCAGGTCCTGCTCTCCAACCCCTCTGTGGCGAATAACCTGCAGTTTGATCAACCCATAGTCCACCACTATGGCTGTTAGCATATGCAATGCAGACAGCAGCAGGGGATACCTGAAGTTGTAAACAGCAAATATCCATTTATTGAGGCTGGAGATGGTTGTTCCGGTCACCAGCCAGACAATGACAGCCGACAGCAGATGGAGCATCTCTGAGGGGGGCCTTCTCCTGCCTCTTTCTTGCAGAGTCGCCTCGCATTTTGAGAAGCCATCGGTCCTGATCATGTTCGCATCATTGTTGTCTCTGTAAGGAAAACACATGTTGAGCCTGTTTCTTAACCAAACACACTGACTTCACCATGGCATCCTCATGAACCGGGATACAAACAGCAGAAAAGACATACAACCCCAGTGTGCTCGCCTCTGTAGACCAGTCAAGCTGAATCTCTCAGCACCGCCTACAAACACGTGGTTCCATGTTGCATGGAGAGCTGGTTGTGTAACTCGCAGGAAAACATGACATATGCCGACCAGGAAGGCAGACAGAGGACCCGGAGCCGTGTCCCGCCTTCACACGACGAGGACCGAGGGGATTGGTTGTTTTCTAACATGCAGCCCTGGATAAGGTGTGACGAATGGGTTTGATGCATCAAAAACACAGCAGTGTAGTAAACATCGAGTTCAGGATGTGCCTGTAATTCAATCTGATGAATACCAGAGCCGCAGCACTTCCACTAATGCGTTTTCTCCATGTTGGCTTTAAATAGAAACTTACTAAATTGTCTGGGTCATGGTGTGACTCCCTTTCCCGGGACAAGAACGGACAAAAACCTGTCAACACACACTGACACTTAGGCTGTTACACCGCACATGTCTTGACATATACACGTACTGTGTCCATACCGTTAGCCTGCCGTTCTGTTCGTACACGGAGCCACTTTGAATTAACGCAGCTGAAACTCGGTGCCTGTTTACGGCCACACAACAGGGATTTTGTCGAATAAACTCAAAGGGCACAAGGTGAACTAAGTTAGCTGACCCCTGCCGTAGCTGTCATTTGACACCCAGGCTGCTAACCTACATGTCTGTGTCGTCATGCTAACGGTAGCCACTGACGCTGCCTTGTACAGTACAGAAATACGTAAAGGCTTGTCGGCTACTAAACAGGCAGCTGCCATTCGCGGTGTTAGCATGCTAGCTTCAGGAGCCGTTGACATTATTTACTAAGGTTGCTTCTCTCCGGTTGACGCGCTTTGTTGTTTTTACCTTGTTCTTCGACGGGTACAATGACAGCATCCACAGCTCTCCGTCCGTCACCGTCCCATCGCACCGTGAGTCAAGCCGAGGTGGACCCGCTCCAGCGTCACTGGATGGTTTACTTAAAGGGCAATGCTACTCTGTCGGTGTCATACTGTCGGCTCATGGTGCAAGCCCGATGCAACCGCCTCCTGAGCAAATTGTAGTTGGAGCCTGGAGAGTCTGCGCATGCGCCAGGCAATTAACAGTGGGAGTACATTTGGTCAAATATGGTACAAAGATAAACATTTAAGGTGTACTTGCGTATTTTATGACACGTTATGCCTACATTCAGTTAGATCTCAGAGATGAACGTTTGTCAGACTTTGTACTCCATTACTTTTGTTCGCACATACCTTTTACTCTACTGTTCTGCTTAGTACGAGCTCATGTTACGTACTGACTCGGTTTAGTGTTTAGATCACGTTCAGTACTGTATATATTGTCTTTTTACCTGCTGGCTTATAGTTATTACATGTTGCTATTATTGTATTTACTTTATATTATTTATTGTTATTTATTCCCCTATAGCTGGACCACAGAAAACTAATTTCTTTGTATTCTAATGTATGTGCAGAATTTAATGACAAAACGCCCTTTGAACCCTTTTAAGAGATAGCTTACTAGTCAACTATCAGAAGAGATTTTTATTCTATTCCTGTCCAATGAAAACCATGAAAACCAAGATGCAGTTTTATATAGATCCACCCAGTATTATATAACAAATTGGCTCCACGATGGAGGAGCTACATTACCATGTTTATACACATTCAGTGATATTTGATTTTATAAGGAGCCTTTCTACATAATGAGTACTTTAAGTCTAGATACTTTAAAGTGGGCTACATGTCATTTCTAATCATTCCTGCCCTGTGGCATTATGTCTACTTAAACTCTAGAGCAGGTTCTGAGTACTGAGTACTTCATCCATCACTGTCAACGGGTTTATAGTAATACAACAAATTTGGAGATGCATCATCACCTCTGCTTCTTTTATGCAATGCCTCTACAGTACAAACATTATCAATGCAAAGCAAAAACATCCACTTGAGTTCAGGTAAAGTATAATTTATCTGCAGTGAATGAGTAAATGTTGTTCCTTGTCATTATCATAAAGGGAAAAATGTTAATTCTAAAATAGGTAAATATCTATGAAATTTAAATGAAATGTGAATGTTCACAGACTTACTCTGCACTCTAAATTCCTAATAAAATACACAGTAATGTGGTAGAAGTTTTAACAAGTAAATTATTTATATACAGAAAAATAATGGAGATGTATTTAGGTGTGGAGTACACTAATGGTGTTTTAACGTCTGAACATATTACATGTTACTTTGAGTGAACAAGCCTGTTTTGTGCCTCTAGGTGTCATGTCAATGAGTCTGCCTATTGTAGGCCTCAAGACAATTTAATAGTGACACTCACATGTGTGGATTCTTATCACACATCTAAGCTGAAATGTCTGAACACCACACGGACACTGACAGCACATTCACAGCTTTATATTTTTATTTTAGCTCAAAAATGTAAAACTTTTGAGGTTGTTGGGCACAAAAGGTGAATTCACTTAATGTTCAGTAAGAGTCCACAAACAGTTAGCTAGGTGAAGAGGTTTCTTTCTATCCAAGTGCCTATGCACACTAATATCATGCATAGCTATATGCTGCCATGGAAATGTTTATGTTTATGTAGCATGTCTCATAACCTGCAGGGAAACAGAACATTGTGCTTTATTGGAGCAACACCTTATTTGCATCATCAGTATTATATACTGCATAAATTCCTGGTCATAATTTCATTTCACTAACATTGTCATCAACTAGTACACAACCTTGATCCATTTAAGATTATGTATACACAAATAGAGCTTGAATAGTGACCAGAATATGAAGGCTCAAGTAATGTGAAACAATATTTTTTATAAGTTAATTCTATCTGTAATGTAGGTTTGCTATGTACAAGCCAAAAACCAACTAGGCAGTCATACTTGTGCATCATGCTCTACTACAACGCACAGTATGCTGAAAACTACAAATTAAGGTTATTATGGTTATAGTTTATTAAGAGAATGCATATTTACTACTAATGTACATCAGTGCTTCTTTGCACTTCAAGCCTTAGCAAGGAGTATTGCTAAGTTTTCTCAACTTTCAAATAACTGTTTTGAACTGATATTCATTTCATTACATCATTATTAAAGTTTAATACACTGATTTTTCACGACAGTAACTAAATTACACTGAAGTGAATTTAGGTAGTGGACTATTTTGACTAAAACATAATTTCCTTGTGCATAAAACACTTGTGGCCTGGGAGCATTTTCTTCTGTGCATTTGGGTTATTATAGACAACCAAATGAAGCAACATCATCTTTACAACAGAAACTACTAATTGTATGTCAACTCAAATAAACATCTATGTGTCCTCCAAAGATGAAGCCTGTCAGATCAGCAAGTCATCTTTAAGGAATCCCAGAGTTTAGATGCAGTGGTTATTAGGGACTTTCTACTTCATTACATAGTTAAGGCTAAATTTACCAACAAGCACCGATATAATCCCCTGTTGAAGAAAATACTCCAGGCTAAATAGATTTAGACTTAAGCGGAAGTATTTTGACCTTCAAGATATTTAAAGGGGCACTTCAATGATCAAGTGTTGTATTTCCATAAACTTTAGGAGCTAATTATAAAAAGAAAGTGGACAACAGAGGGTATCTCAACATTAACTTTTTTGTACATTTTTATTTGCAATATTATTTAGAAAAAAAAACAAAAACAAATGCAGAGTCTACATTTGCATTATACTATGTTTAAATTGGACCATCCTAAAGCTTTAAAACCCATGTCAGAGTGTAAAGTGGTTTTCACATGCCATTCAGGGCATTTGAAGTAAATCCAACTTCCAATTCAAGTAAATCCAACTTCAATATATAAAATCATTGAAGTGCCCCCTCAGTGCAACCAGAAATGATCATTTTAAGATCATGAGTGAAGCAGGAATTACCACTAAAAGAACATGGTGTTCCCAGACAGTTGTCCACTTAAAATAACATCTACCATTGTTTTCAGTTACCTACTAGCTGCTCTTGAGGGGCCAGTTAGACTGGACAATAACTGTAAATCCTTCAGAATACAGTTTGTGCAAGTTTAAGAAAGAGAATAATACAAAAATCCCTAAGAATCAGAAGGGATCAAAATTATGTTTGGCTGTAAAATTAGCCTTTAACCCAGAAGATTGCTTTGCTCTGCTCAAGTCCATTTGAAGCCTGAAGTCTTTATCAGAACCTGGGATGAGTTATATGTTGCTGCAGCTTTGAGAACAAGATATCCAGCACTTCCTTCCTCCAAACAGTTATTCTGAAACACACCAGAGGACACTAGTGTGTTTTGGAGCAGAACATTCTTTTATAAACCAATCCTTTATTCATACACACACACACACACACACACACACACACAGTGGATCTGTGTACTTGCATACTTGAGTTCACTATTGCTAAACAAGCTTAGAGATGACACACCAACTGAAGCCATGCATTCTGTATTTTAATATTACAGCAGGAGGGGATTTAATTATTTGAAATAGGAGCTTGTTTTGTGCTTGAAACTCTGAATCTGAAGTCCCATTCAACAACACACACACGCACGCACACACACACACACGCACGCGCACACGCACACACACACACACACACACACACACACACACAAACCACTCATACATTAAGTTTACAGCACAAGGACCCACTTAGCCTGTCTGATGCTGTGTTGTAAGGAGGGATTTGTCCTAGAAGATCTCAGAGCACTGGCTCCAGTCCTGTCTTTCTTTGGCATCCCAGTAACCACCCTTGTAGATGTAGGTACTTTCTCCTGTTGTGTCATCTATCCTCTTTTCAAACCACAGTGGCTGGTATCCCTCCACATCTTGCCCTAATGACACATAATCAATGATCATATCATATCATCATATCATATCATATATCATTATTAACTTTCAGTTTTAAGTTTAGTTTTTTTTTTTTAAATCAGACACAAATGTAATTTTTGATGTTATCAGTAGTCAAAGTACAAATGATGCTACATCAGTATAAGGTAGAATCTCTACTCTCATTGTTGATCTTGGTGTCTTTGAACTCACCGTCCTCCAGGGCCTGATTGGCTTGTGCCTCCCTTCGTTTCCTCTCCACTCTCTGTTGCTCCTCCAGACGCTGCTTCTGGGCATTTGCTTCATCCCACAGACCTGCTTCCATTAGCCTCTGGTCTGGCCTCAGACGGCTATCTGTGGGGGCAACACCTTCTTCGGGTTCATTCAAAGTCAGAGCCAGGGAAGAGAAAAAGTGCATGTTCTCTGCATTATCCCTGGACAATGAGAAACAAAACATGAATAGAGAGATTTTTAGGTTGAAATGTGATGTATAAGCTTCAAGATGTGGTATAATGCATTTTAGTTCAACATACGGGAGAGGATATTTCTTCCAGAGTAGTTTGGGTTGAAGGGTCTGATAAACCATCTTTTGTTTGCCCTCTGATCCTCCACAACCTTGGCTGCTGTCTACAATTTTGGCGCTCTCCATTTTGTCATCCCAGGTTCCAGACAGGATATAATGGGCTGTGCCCTCTCTGTCCTCTACCACACCGGTTACCTAAGACGCCATCGGGTCAGAAGACAAGAAGAAATCAGCTGCATGCACAAACTGGCCCTGAGATGCTTACATATTCACTTGTTTTTTTCTGTAATGTGATTTATACATTGGCTCTAAGTTCAATCGAGTTCACATATGAATACAATATTAGGGATGATGACTTACCTTACGTGGGACTTCTCTGGAGAAGTAGCTGTAGGGGGAGAATTTGAGACGGCAGGTGTCCTTGGTAGTGTTGTTGACTATTTCAATGTCTCCAGACTGAACAACACATGGCACAAAGTCAGCAAGAAAATAGGTGCTTTATGATATGCATGATTGCTCACATTACTTCCCAAAGTGATAGAACTTATACAATATCTTTTACATAGACAATTTAATTTTTAACTTGATTTAGTATGAAAAATGTTGACTTTCACTTACAAGTACCAAGTGCTGTACAAACAGTTAAGATTAAACCTCTTCTGACTGAGGATGTTTCTATCGCTTCTATCTGTTTTGCAGTAGGTCAGAAAGCATGGAATCAGATCTAATCACAAGACCCTTTTTCAGTCTAATCGTTTTCAGTCTGTTACATCCAGATTAACATGCTTTATAACTGAGACAGTCTCCATTCATTTGGTGTACACTGTCTCCTCCCTTAAGCACAACTGTTTTCTTTGTCTATATTGCATTCATTAGAAATATATGAGAAACTTGGTTCTGCTTAGGGGTCTGTGATCTCAGCAACTGAGTGTTTCATGATTGTTCCAGATTACCACACAAGCAGTCACCATCAACCTCATGTAAAGTTTAAAGGTTAACTTGCTTTATTATCCCTGTAGGGACTCATTTATTGTCTGCATTTTACCCATCTTAATACACACACAGCACCTAGCATTAGCAATTAGCATTATATAGCCCACAATAGGTACCTCTGAGCTGCCATTGAAGGCGCTTGGGGACCAACTCCAGAACTGAACTGTGTTCAGGGGCATGGAGAGAACAAGTAAAATCAATGCAGAAAGGTTCCGGTCTGACCAAGGAATGAGACCACTATGCCACTGCCCCAACCAATACATATATATGTATATCATTCTGTAATAAACACTTAAATCTGTGTTCTGCCTGCATTTATACCACTTTATTACAAATACTGCACTAAACATGAGCCAAACACACCTGATCAATCCAGAGTTTGCCTACAATAATGTTATGAACAGTTGAGGTCACTTTACTCCACACATAATGGTTTCCACTTGAGTGGAACTGCAGGTGAATGTTTCCTACACAGAACAGAAGAAAAATATATTGATGCATTCTTTGTATTATTGTTGTACCAGACTACTGTGTGAACTATTAAATTATATGAATTGTAGTGATATTGATGATAACTTTTTTTTTACAAGTGAGAACTTTACAATGGATAAATTCCTGAATACATACCTAGAGGCATCACAGAAATGTATTTCCCACGAAATTTGCTATCAATAGTGATGTACTGCCACAGGGTCCATCCTCGCTGTGACATCACATGGTGAGCAGCAGCTGGTGGGTGATGACTGACCTGAGAGTGAACAGCAACAGACGCTGTAAGCAGGGAAAGTAGTGACAGCATACTGTGTTTACCTTTTCCTAATGCTCTGGTTATTTTATCCTTGTAAACATGTTAAACAAATAATTCTGTATTTAAAATACACCTGAAGGGTTATGTTTATCTCTGTTGAAAGAAAAAACAGAATGGTAGGGCTTTTGCAGGTTTCAGCAAGCTTACTTTAAAACATTAAAACTTTGCAAGACCACCGAAGACAATTTAAAACCTGTCTCTTTTATTAAGCCAGATTTCTGAACTTGCACTTACTCATATTACATGAAAGAAAAATTAACAGAAATAACTTTCACTTTGTTACATCTAGAATAGCTATATTTTGATGACAGAAGATACTACATTAGCCAACAAACCAGCTGGTTGTGCTGCAGTACATTCTGATACTTGCCAGCCTGCACGGTTTGCATTAGTGGTTCCATTTTGTAGTTTTGTCACAGCATAATACATAATACAATTTTCCTACACATCTAAAATAATCTAAATTAAACTGAACTAAAATATATGCAATTTCATACAAGTATCACCCAAATGCATTTCTAAGATGTACCAAAATAAAAGCGAAGATATTTTAAGGCCTAAAACTCAGAAAATAAAAAGAAGACTTTTTAATGATTGTTTTGGTCTAACCTGCTCAGAGATGGAGCGGTAACCATACTCTTCTAGCCGGTCGAGCTCATAAGTCTCTCCCAGCAGAGGGTTGAAGGGTTTGGCTGTACGGTGCACTGTGGTTGAGTAGGAGGACACGGAAAAGGCAGCTACCAAGCACATCTGCTCCAGAGATGAGTCACAGCGAGCTGCTCGGTCCAGAAGCTCGCTGTACTCTAAATCCTCAGACAGACGCTGCAGCATCGACAACGGCTCATTAAAGTTTACCTGCAATTCAATACAAGTGAAAACAAACATGAAGATTTAAGATGTAAGTTGCAGACAATTTCACTAGTGGAACAGCCAACTCTTAAATAATAATAATAATACATTTTATTTCTAAACACCTTTCAAGACACTCAAGGACACTGTACAACAAGATAAAACAGACAATGCATGAAATACAAAGAAGTAAACAAACAGATAAAAGAGTAATTACAATATATCGAAATGAAGATGTAAAATAGAAACTGGAAGTTGTGTAATAAAACCTATACTAAAATAAATGTGAGTTTTGTATTTACGGGCATTGGTATCTTGGACAAGTCTTTGCCAATACAGTTCTTCATGATGCTCCACAGGTTGAGGGAGTAATTTGGTTTGTCAGGAATACGGCTGCGTCTTGTTCTTCGTAGCTGCATATGGTTTGTGACTGAGGTATCCTGAAATAAAAAAGCAAACAAAAAACATTATGTTCAGATCTTGTTTAGCATGTGAACTTCTGGTAAAACTTCTTATCAAGATGCAAATATTTACCCTCAACTAGCTGCTTATTAGTATTCATAGTGGTAGCATATTAGCCATTTATTAATCATTATGAAGCCTTAAAAATGCACCATTTTATTACATATCAATAGGAAGTATGGATCTAAATTACAAGTAAGTTACTTCGCTTTAGAGTGGGGAACAAACTCTGGGTTAGAAAGACTTGGTTCAACATGTAGTATTTGCATGTAGGTAGTTTGTGATAGAGTCTGCATTGTGTTGAAAACGGTGCGCACTGTTGCTGCTGTCAGGTCAAATTAATCAGTTCACCAGTAAGTACAAATAAAGACACTAGTGACAGAAAACTGTGAAAGTACTTGTTATTGGATATTATAACACATGACAAAATAAGGCACTAATGATTTATAAACACTAATAAAGAGGCAATATCCTACTAATATACTAAGCACAACAAACAACTAGTTAATGTTGCATATACATACCTTAATATAACATTTTACCTAAGTTGCATATGTGATATTATGGGAGTTTTTAAAACAATACATTTACTTGATCAATAAGATGCATGCGTGGAACTTACATTCTCGTTGTGAGTCCATTCACTGGGCATTCCTCCACTCATCATACTCTGATTACTCCCTGAGCGCCTAAAACATAATTTAAGTACGCATCACCATCATAGCTCTGATGTTTCATATAAAATAAACCTCTGGGAATACGCTGCATAAAGATTTTTGGATTTTAGTGATTTATTCCGAACACGCCATGAAATCTAACATATATGTGAACAAGCAAAACATTAATAATACAAAAATCAACAATCAAGACAATCTTAGACAAAAGAACAGCACAATAGTTTCATTTACATGTCCAAAAAGGGGTGGGAAGAAGTGCAACTTATCTAATCCCACTCCCTCTCCATAAAATATTATCAATAATATATATTTATCTCCCGCTTCCTTGTGTATATATCTATTCACACACACACACATATACACACTCACACATTCGTATACACATATCTACATACATACATTTATACATATACACACATACAAATACACATATAATCTTTTACCCATGCGTTTCTTAATTGTGCTGGCAAAATATAAATAAATAAGAAATAACTCAAAGAAATATATCCATAAACAACAGTGAACATATGAACATACGGTGACAATTAACAACCCTCATCCCTATATCTTGTGAAAAACATTCTCTTATAAATGAGTCTTATAAAGAGTTGATGTCTCACTTGTGCTGTATGCTGCCAGTAGCTGTCACAGTTATGAATGCAGGGGAGTCCTCCATGGCATCAAAGAACTCTGCTTCATCGTTCTCATCACTTGCATCCCCCTGCTGAGACCGCTCCACGGCTACAACAACAAAAACAGGACAATGGGACAAGTAAGACTGTCTGATGCCTTCAAATATATAACTTTTGTATACAGACATAGCATAGGAGCCCTGCTGCTACTGAATCAGTGCATCACTAACAACAGCCAGAAGAGGGCTGTGATAAAACTATCAGTGCTGAAAAGGATATATCTGAAACCTAATATGGTACAGTTACCCTGTCACGATATTAGTGATTTAACAATGTTAACCCATGTAGACCCAGTACTACTTCTGTAGTACTTTCAAAATTATTTTTTTTTATGTATTCAACCATTCTTAAGTAATTTATCACCTTTTATTGTAATATTGTCCTGTACATTTTGTGTTTTCCCCTCTGGGGGAGTGGCTACTTTTTCAGTTGTAGCTGCCTGGGGCGCAATGACGACGGGATCTGAGGTGACTCATCTGTGCCCTG
>JAPQRP010000005.1:9641272-9656958 GCA_037367295.1 Apogon hyalosoma
AACTAATTCTGTAAAGCCCTGTGAGACAACCTTGTTGTGATATAGGGCTCTACAAATAAAACTGAATTGAATTGAATAAAGACCCAGTATTACTTTTGTAGTACTTTCAAAATGATTTTTTTCTATGTATTCAACCATTCTTAAGTAATTTATCACCATTTATTGTACTATTGTCCTGTATATTTTGTGTTTTCTTAGTGTAAATCATGAGTTTTCCTATATTTAATTCACTGAACATGTAGATGTTCATAAAAGCTCATATTAAATGTGAGCGTTATTATATCAAAAACAGAGGAAACTGAAGAAAAAGTGACTTTTTCAGCAATGATATCAATAAGTGACCTCAAGCCCAGTGTGTCCATTCACTGTCAATGATCCAACTCCATGGGTTTTACTGGTGAATCAATGTTGTAGAAGATGACAGTGTTTCCACTGTAACTACGGAGCCTCTGAACATCCAAATGGGTCATATCTGATGACCATGAAAAGACAAAAACCTGGATTTTACATCAACTTTGTCCATGTTTTAATAGGATTAGTGGTTCAACAGTTATTAAACATTATAGATGAATAGATGCTTTTTTTAGCCAGTGGCTGTTTGGGTCTTGGGGGGTTAATAATGCAATTTATTGTTTCATTACATTTGTATTACTCACTGACCTTCTCAAGAAGCTGGCAAAAGACTCCATTCATACTCTACATATTACTGCAGAAAACGAGTCTTGTATTTCATCAATTTCCTTTGTAAAGTACTTTGTTTGAAAAGTCCTGCATAGAAATATGATTATTATATTTGAATGTCACCTCTGTATAATGACTGTCATTTAGTAATTTAAAGTTTTACTCATATCTAGTATGAATTTGCACATGACAGCCAACTAAATATCTCCTTCAGCCTTCTCCAATGTGGCTGCTAAAAACACAGGAAATCACTTTTGGTGTGCCCATTTTGAGCTTTGTTTAGGGTGACAGCATTGCTCTTTATTGTGGGATCCCACTACTCATATAACAGAAAAACAGAGGAGTCTGTTTTGACTGAAGAAATATGGCAGACTCCAGGGACACAACCCATTCCTTCTGTAGATATAAACAGCTTATTCTAATGCAATGTGATGACACACTAATGAAAACAGAATTATGAATATTCTATCCCATTTCTACCATTCTCTGAGATCCCCTTAAATCTTACACATTAGATGTATAATTACATAACATTGTAACATGTTATTTACCACCAGTGCTGAAGACTGCACTGTTCTCTCCGCTACTAACAGAAAAATCGATGAGTTATGAGTCTCACCTGTATATGAGGTGGGATTTTCCCTCCAGGCTCTCTCTAAGCTGTTATGCTGTTTGGCCAACTGTTCGATGGTCTCCTCCAGATGGTGACGCTGTTCTCGCTCATGCTGCAGGGCCTTTTGCCACCTTTTACTGTGAGATTCTGCCACGTCCAGAAAGTCACGACAAGCCTGAGGTGTGAAGACAACACACAGCAAAAAGTCCATACTAAACCCTTGAAGTGCCTTACCTCAAAAAGAGACATTTTCAATTTATGAGTCTCCCATTTATAGAAGTTATATTCACTGAACCTTTAACCATGCAAACTCACATTTATCATAGCATTAGAGGTGATTCGGAAAAGGGTAGCTCGCTCATTTACAGCTTTTACTTTGTCCGTGCTGTCACCGTTTCCACGCAGTTCTTCGAGTTCACTGAGGGAGCGCTGGAGGGCGGCACCGTGCTTTCCTATGAGCTCATTACAGGTGCTCAGGTCATCTAATTTGCTGGCCAGAGTCTTGAGCACCCCTTGGGTTAAGGCACGGTCCTCCTGCGGTACAGGACCTTCATCTCCTGAGTCATCTTCTCACAAGACAAAAAAAAAAAGCTGAACATAATCCGTATAACTTAAAAGCTGTTATGGTATTGTTAAAGGATATTATATATGAACAATGGGGTTGTTTACTGATGTGAAAAGATATTCTTCAAAATCTAAAATTAAACTAACACCAACTGAGAAAGTGTCATTTGGAAACAGAGGGGAGAGTATAATAACACTTCACACCCTGATCTCCCACACCCCTTCCTTTACAAGATCGGAAAGCTGTGAATGAACACTGTTGCCCTGGAAACGTGGGCCTGTGCAATCAGGAGGCTAGGCTATTTTTAGAAGTAGAGGGAGAAAAAAGATGACGCACTACCCTTTTCCTCCTTTCTTTCTCTCTCTGCCCCATGTTGGCATGAGATGAGCCATCAATCTCAGGGATTTTAGAAGCAGAGCAGGGAGGCAGGACTCCTAAACAAAGACCATGAATAAAAATGATCCATAGCCTTTAGTTTGTATAAATCCTTGAGCCTAAAATAGCCAGTGTCTGTGTTAGATTTTCACTCCTTAGACAAAACAAAGCTTTAAAGTTCTCTGTATCTCTGGAGGATTGATGTTTTATTTTTTCACTTTATATTTTTTTAAATTCTATTTTAATTTTTATATAGCTGTGAGGTGCAGATAGATAGAATCAGCAGCTATCTTATGCATACAGATAAACAGATTCAGCCTGGTTAAACCCTAGTATCTTCACTAGATCTTAAAATAAACTCTAAAGCTTTCAATACTGCTAGTCCAAACAATGTACTTGTAATAATAGACATGCCAGAGTCTTTGGGTTAGAGAGGATAATACAGCTAATAGGGCTCTATTAAACCTCCTCACTGTTTAAAGACCCTCTATTTAAGTGACCTAAAAAAGAACCACAAACATTGCCACAAATTTAGATCATGGCTGGCAGGTAATAATGTCTACATAAATAATATGGCTTTAAAATGCAAATAGTGTCTCCATCACATGTAATGACGCTTTTTTTTTTTTTTTTTTTTTAGGTCAAAACATATCTTATCTACTTGAAGAAACAGATTGTATGTGTAATCTGTAAAATCCAGAGTAGTTTGACTGAATCTAGGCCAGAGTGCAATGAGTGCCAAAGCAGGGAGAGAAACTACTACACCCAATTAAAGGGGAAAAGAAATAAAAACAATCAGGGCAAACTGGATTAATGAAATCTCGGGAGGAGAAGATTACAAATTAGAGGATAAAAACTCCTACAGGCATTGGTAGTGGTTTCATGACCCATATACATGTGCATGTTGGTGCTTTTTTGTATTTTGACACTTGACTATGACAGTGAGATCGAGTTTGAGCTTCTGTCTAACATGTTTTTATTAAATTAAGAGTGGACTTCTTTGTGGAACTCATAAAACACATCCTTGAAATGGTGCAGATGGGGAAAAGTACAGTGGTGTTGTTTGGGTGGTAATAGGGTGGTTTTTAACACTGGACACTGGAAAGTCTGAAACAAATTGGTGACTCATCGTTGAATCATGATAAAAACACCCACAGGTGATAGCGGGAAAACTGATATGGACATAGTGTGGGAAGAGAAAATCAGAGTTTAAAATCCACGGATGAAATATAATCTTATGCAATCCAGATTAAAACAGTTTAAGGCTGATTTGTGTATCTGATAAATCTGGCTGTAGTGCGGCTGTAGCACAGTTGTAACTGTACGGACCTCGTAACTACTTATTTAAGTTCACATGTTCATGGATTCAATCTTTAGCTCTGCCTTTCAATGTTTTTTTTTTTTTTAAACAGACTTGAATTTTTTAAAAACTTATTTGACAACTATAGCACACACTTTACTCCAGAACAGCATTTGTATGTGCTGTATGTACATGACAACACATGGTGTACTACTAACATATGGTATTTAAGCGCTGGAAGACAAACTATTATCGCCATTATTCAAGAATAAGATAAACTTACATGCATAGTCTTGGTAAGAGGCAAAATTCTATGATGAATGTACTAAAACAATTGACAACAAATAATTTAGTAACCATGAAATAATCAGCACAGTTGTAAGTTGTTTCAGAGCTGTCAACACAATTTGTCAATCATAGAAAACTTCAGAGAAGCACTACCTGAAATCATCTGATGAGGTTTAGCCTTTTATATCCAGGTGCTATTTTAGTGGTTTTCATCACTGGCAATGTGTAAAAGATCATTGCTATACAATAACACAAACATACTAACCGATTGACTAATTAGACCTCACGCAGACGTCATCTACATATGTTAATGCTGTCTGAAAATACATGATTTACATTTGGAGGTGCAACCCTCTTAAACAGCATGAGGATGCGTTTCAGCACACTGTTCCTGTGACTCAGACTCCTGCCAGCTTATTACTGACAAAAAGATCCAGATCAACATATGTCAAATTTGATGAACTCAAGACTGGTACGACAAATACAACCCTGTTAATTTCTCACTCTTTCATCTGAAAAATCAAAGCAGCATATTTACCATGGATCTGCACAGAAAAAGACCACATCTGAATTACCAAACTTGGTGAACTCAATAAACATACACACACAACAGCAATTACAAGCACAACAAAAGCAAGACACCAGCAGCCACACACCCTCTATTGCAGTCTTATCTGAGTCCTGTTCTTACAATAATAGTCAAAACAGTACTTACAAGGTGACCCTCATTGAAAAGGCTGCCCTCATCTCTCCCTATATTCCACAAGGTGTATGCTGAAAAATATTTTCAATGAAAATCCTCACACCCTCCTGCTCTATTTTTTTTCCCCCTCCTTCTGCCCGAACAAGAGGAGGAGTCTATACACGAAGGTCATTTCATTCAGATCTCACTGTCGTCATACTGAAGGAGACAGGGAGGGAGAAAGGAGACAGAGTAGGAGGGAGGTAAAACTGCCTGTCTCCCTCCCTCTCTCCCTCTCTCTCTCTGTGAGTCTGTATGTGTAGATACAAAAGGGTGGGAAAGGAAGAGGGAAAACATTTACCCACTATGCATCTGTATTTCATATTTTAAAAGATTCACAATGAGAAAAAAACAGCAACATATATATTATATTATATTATATTATATTATATTATATTATCTTGTCATATCTTATCTTATCTGATATTATATTAAGTGATTGGGGTCATATGTGTAGTAACAAAAAACCTAAAGACATAATAAAGGATTATTTAATAGTAGCGTGATTAAACAGAGATTCCAGAATCCCATCACACACTGTCCCAACTGACCATTTCCTCCTCCGTATCCTTAACAACACTGCCCCCTTATGGCCTTTTCAGTACAAAACATTGGACATTTTTAGGATAAAAATAAACAGATATGCATCAGGTAAGTGGAGCTTGGTTGTGCCAGTCTGCATTGAGGTTACAGCTAAATTTAGGTTGTCTGCCTCAGATTCAGCTGAAGTACAATTTCTAGGACATTCTGCAAATGACTGCTGGAGTGGTCAATGTGTTTATTGTTCTGCTGCTGCATATTTTAACAGTGGAAATTATGTCTTTGTGCAACCATAAAATGTAAGTGTTACCTGAATGATGCATCAGGAGAGTGGCATTAGACTTGGCCTGTTGCAGGGCTGACACCCAGCGCTGACACTCCCCTTCAGATGTGGCCTTCAGGTGATAGCTTCGGCCTCCGCTAGTTAACACCAAATGGCAAGTGTCACCTACCTCAATGTGCGCTGTGGCCAAGGGAATTGTGCCACGGCAGGTGTGTGCCATTTCAGCCTGAGTCCTGCATGGAACAAACATAGAAAGTTGGAAAGGGAACAAAAACATCATTCAGCGTGAAACAAAAGGATGCAGCTCAGATCTGTGTTAATGTGCTCCACTTTGGAACTGGGTTAGTATTTTTTTTAAATCCTGTTAAGGTGTACAACTAATTCTGAAGTGTTACAGTTTAAAGACCCTACTTTAAGGAGGCACAAAGTATTATGATGCATTTACTGTTATTTATTATTAGGGCTTTACTTTGTTTCATACTACTTTTTAAAATTGTGTTTTTATTGTATTTTATTCATGTCCGTTTTTTGTTTTTTTTTTTTTAAATTGAGAGATTGTGAGCAGCTGACATAGATCTGATTTTTCTTTAGGATTAGTAAAGCACTATCTTATGTGTTTGGTTTTGTTTTTATCTGCTGTATGCAAAGTGTCTTTGAGTTCCATGAAAAGTGCTATACAAATAAAATGTATCATTATTATTATTATTATCTTATCATCTTATTTTTTCTTAAGTTGCTGTGATTTTAAGGTGAAAAATAAACTGAGGTTGTAAAATCTTTCATTGTGCACTTCACTTTAGAAAATATAAAAACTATTTAAAATCAATGTTTTACATATTGCTCTAAAATTGGAATTGGGCTAGCATGTGTCAGGATAACTTCCATATTCACCAAAAATGTCACAAAGCTGGTAGATAATATGTTCAAACCCTGATGCCTATAGAGAGTAAGCTGTTAGATGAGCTTTTTATTAACTGGTTTTAATAAATTGAGTTCGTAAATCCATTTATTCTTCATCCGTATGGTGTGCGGTTAAAACTTTCAACTATGACTCAGGTGATTTTAGTTTAGGCGCTAACTAGGACACCCGCTCCTTTAATAAACATAATATAGAGTTTGATTTGTTTTATGATAATAATATTTATTTATTTTTTGCAACAAATAAAAAGCACAGCTAAAATAAAAATACATGTCTTTAAACTTTTCATGTGAGGATAAAACGTTGATAACGGGTGCTCGCCGTCCGTTACCGTTACCTGTAGTAGGACAGCAGGCCGTTACTGAGGACGAACCACCGCCGCTGGTACCCCTTCAGGTAGTTGGTCCATTTAAAGAGCCAGCCTCTGCAGGTATCCAAACACGGCAGGTGGAGTCCCGGTAGAGTCGGGGACGGCAAACTTTTCACCAGCTCGTTCATCTGCTCCTCTTGGCCGGTTACCGGACGGAGAGGCGGAGAGTCGGTGCAGTTTCGGCGGAGTTGCTGTCAACAGCTGTGCGGTTAGCTAGCTGCAGCACCCGAGCCTGTGCTAACGCTACGGCTAGCTTGCAGCTGCTGTGTGAGACTATGGCCAGTCCCCTTTAATAAACGGAGAGTTTGGAAATATTACGCTAAATGTTAAACCGGGATGACAGAATAAACCACATCAGTGCACCGCAACTGCACGGCCGTGAGAGATAGTATGACTGCGTGAAATAAAGCCTGTGGATATGAGAGATGTGAGAGAGGGGGGATCATGATGACGTCCTTATTACAGGATTGTAGCATATGGGTGCAGGTTTGTGTGTGTGTGTTGATATTGTATTTGCTAAGATTGTGCACCCTAGGCAATAATGATGAACACATGGGGATTCCTTCTAAATGAGTCACATTGCAAGAAAAGTTAAAAAAAGAAAATCAGAATGAAATTCAGGGCAATGGTTTTTAAATTAATTTTGCAGCATTAACACAAAGAAAACTTTCTCAGATAGAAATGAGAACAAAAAAAAAAATCCATATTGAGGTTATCACAGTGCTTCAGTTTTGCATGTTTTGATTTTTTTTTTTTTTTTTTTTGTGATGAAATCAGGTTTAGAATATCTTAACATCAGTCAGTGCAGAAATTGAAGGTCAAACTTGGAGACAGCACATTGGCTCTGACTGTATGTTACATAACTGCCACATAGTTGCACAGAGACGTACAAGACACTAGAGCGCACTGTTGCTTTTTTTGCTGCATATGTTAAAACGTGCATGGAATTAATGAGTGTAATATTAAAAAAAACAAAAACAAAAAACAGAGCATTTTTAAAAGTTTCAAGACAACATGCAATGGCAGACACTTTATTCTTACAGAGTAGTACTTGTCAACCCATCTCACTTTGGGACCCATGTTTTCCTATGACCATTAATTTAACATTCACTTTTATCAAATTGAAACCAAGCAAATTTATTGTTCAAAAATGAGAATGACGGCACATTTGCAATATTATTATGAGCTAATTTGTTTTTACAAATAAACACTGAATTCAGAGCATATTAGTTAAAAATAAAATGAGTGAACATCTCAACTGCACAGATGTGTTTGCACACTAAGTCTTACCAACAGAATGGACTGGTTTCATCAGTGCAATGACACAATTTGGAAAGATCAGCTTTGTTGTTTCTCTTTTCATGCATCGCAGAGGAATTTGAGTCTCTTTTAGTCATCACTGTTCTAAAGTCTGTATTTAACACTTTGTTCACGTGTGCCATATATATTGCCTAAAGCTACTTAAGACTGAAGACAGCATCCGTGTTATAATAAATAAAAAAAAATAATAAATAAATGTAAAAAAAGCAGTGAACTTGCCTACAAATATCTTTGCCTGTGATGGCAGTCGGCAGCTGACTGTACTATATGGCTGCAGAGCAAAACATCCTATCTGAAAAATGGATTTTGTAGAGAAAACAAACAAAAAAAAAATCTTGCTTTTTTGCAGAATGCTGTTTGTTAATGATATGCACAAAATAACACACTGGTTTTGGACTATATTACAATTTACAAAGAGCATTGTGAAAGAAGTGTTTTGTTTTTTTTAGTTTTCTCAAAAAACAATTTTTCAGATAGGTTTTGCTCTTTAGCAATCAATACAAAATGAAAAGATAATCTAAGCATTTAAAACATGTACTGCATGAGAGGGGCATTATTGCATGTGACCGCAAATACAGATTGACTTAAGTTGTGCTTGTCGGGGTTTACATGCTTTTTTTGCTGTATTTTTTTGCTTCTCCTCACAATATCAGATCTTTTTCAGAAAATACCTGTTTGTTAAACCACAACATAATGAAAGCTTTCAGTCATTTTTGCCTGTCAAAAAAGAAAATTAAGTCAGGGTGAACCTGCTTTGACAAGAGGATTGAAAATGAATTAAATGAATAAAACACTGAACACTAGTGGTTTATTTGCTTGCATTTATTGAAACCTTTATTCAACACATCAAAATGGTAAAATATTAGACTCTTGTACAGACAATTTAAATAAATACCGTGATTAATTAGCATTAACAAATGCAATAAGCAGTATCATCAAAGAAAGTCCTAAGGCTTCTTGATTTTTTTTTTTTTCTGGAGTATTTGACATTTTCTATTGATTACAGGGGAGGTTACATTTAAATAAATGCATTAATAAGTAAATAAGCAAACCGCTAACAGTTGAGAATCATTTTCATTTGGCATCATCACAGTCATTAGTGAAAACTTTTGAATCATACAATCATTTCTGCAAAGTGCATTGTGACAATATGCCTCACAAAATAGTCATTATTTTGTATCTTTGTCATTTTGCCAGAGAAAACTTAAACATGTTTGCCTTTAATGTTCCTTTCAGCGCATGGAGGAGCAGCTTTTATAAAACCACAGAGACCCAAAGGCAACCCTGTATATTCATCAGAAAGAAATCTCTATGGCACTACATCAGGGTATTTGATATGGTCAACGGTAGATATCGCTAACATTTTTTCAACTTTACATTGCACTGTATAACTGATCATTTTAAATACCATGTTGTTAATTGTACAAAACCTGTTTACACAGCACAATGCAAATAAAATATTTAAATTCACTCAACTGGTGACAAAGGTTGAGTGATATTTCACCTACAAAAATCAAATTGTGAAACAAAACAAGAATTTTGAACCTCCATACATTCAGAGGTTTGCTGGGTACAATAGTAAGGCAGTCAGCGCAGCCGATAACATTTTAAAAATTGTCATGGTGAAAAATGTTGCTACAAGAGTGAGTTCAAATCCATTGTCTTGAAGGTTTGTTGGCGTTATCACAGTGTGAATTATTCCAACTTCCAGCGTACTTCTAATAAAGTCTGCATCTCTGATCCAATATTTCAGAGTCTGTGTTTTTAAAGCAAACCGTCTTGTTCAAACACAGAGGGCAGGAGGGAGAAGTCGAAGGGCACAAACTTGACACCGGCTCCGTGGTAAAATTTGTTTTGGAACTCCACCCTGAAATCAAGTTAGAGATGATCTAGTCATGGAAGAGATGAAATCTAGCTATATTGTTATTTTTACAACAAAAATACCCAAACAATCCACAACTTGATCATTAAAGTGGCTACATGTAGTATAACTGTTCTCAGATATTTAAAAAAAAAAAAAATTACCTATAATTATCATTAATTTGTTTAGAATGAAAAAATCTGAAGTTATGTCCAAGATGCCAGTGCTAGAACTGAATCTATTCAGCCTGACGGGTTGGCACATTTATATGGCCACTAGAGGGAGTAGTGAGTCACTCTGCCTTACCTTAGTGAGGAAAACTAACACCATGTGGCCTTTGACCAAAAGCATCAGAAGCATCTATTTAATTAGTGATGAAATGGAATGAGAACTGCCAAGAAACAACTTTTAGAATCAAAGAAAGTGACAAAGTGATAAAAGCTGACAAAAGCTTTCATAAAGAATTGAGTTTGAAAGTTTGATGCTTGAAATCATAGCGTGCCTTCTAGACTGGTGAATTTGATTATGAGGCTTATGAACAGAGGTGTCAAAAGTATTCACATTCATTACTCAGAAGTATAGCTACTAGGGTTTAAACAGACTTCTGTAGAAGTTGAAGTATCAACTCAAGCTTTTTACTCCAGTAAAAGTGTAAAAGTACTGGTTTCAAAACTACTTAAAATATAAAAGTAAATGTATGGGGAAAAAAATGCCATTAGGACAAAAGCTTAGGTGGCTCCACAGGGGCCTATAGTGCACTACCCACCTCCCAAACAAACATTTTTTTTAAAGGCCATAATGACAATAGTGTTACATTAAAATGTCAATATTGAAACATTCGGGATGCAGTAGTCTACCTGTTTGAGCCGCATATATGCCCATTGAAAATGAATACATTTTACTCTAATGCAAATGCATTAAAGAACCATATATGTGCACTGCTGAGCATTAACATGTGTTTCATGGAGCAGAAAATATGACTAGTTGAATATAAGTATTGGAATGGTGCAAAAAGTCAGATGTGATGGATCAAGTACAAACCAATAGGGTGTTGGAATGGTATATGTTTATATTCTCATCCAACCACAATCAAATTCACTCTATCTGGATGGCTCCATTTATCTGGATAGTTTTTTTTTTTTGAACAATGACAAGCCAGAATGAAAACAAGCTGAAATGAAATAGGAGTAATGAGGCTATTTTTAAAATGTAAGGAGTAGAAAGTCCAGAGAATTGTGTGAAAATGTAAGAAGTAGAGGTAAAAAGTCAGCTGAAAAATAATTACTGCAGTAAAGTATAGACGACCAAAATTTATACTTGAGTAAGGTAACAAAGTATTTGTACTTTGTTACTTGACACCTCTGCTTATGATGGTATAAAATTCTTTTGGGATGTTATGATCTTTGTTCAGTTGGCTGTTTTTTATCCACAGTTCAAACTAAACTGTGTCAGTTCTGACACTGTTTGAATGATTCAAAACAGATCTTTAGTGCAGCTACTGACAACACAAACCATACAGAAAAAGGAGGTGACTTGTCATTTTACTGTGGCTGTTTTGTGTCTAAAAACAGACCTATAATTTCATTTACCCTTTAGGCAAGTGCAGACAGAGCCTAATGCACATGTAATTTCCATACATATGCATTTTTCAGTCTATGTAGCATACAAAATATATAATCGGCATTAAAAAAACTAAAAATATAATTGTTCTATGTGATGACCTAAATGACGAACAAATAAATGACAGTTGAAGCCTGAAGGAGAACTTCGCAGAAACTTGGTAACAATATACCACCAGATTACTTCAGAAAACACTGAGACAGTCGACCTAATAGACTAGATCTGCTGAATGCAAATTGAGGTCACACTAAGTAAGGACCTGTGCCTGTAGAAGCCATTTACTTCTGATTTGTGTACGTGTGGTTAATACTTTGCACATACTTCCTGTATGTTCTAGCTTTATCTCAATGAAGAGGCTGAAAAATACATGTACTATATGTAGAATAAACATACAACAAAAGGTGGCAGAAGGTTTTTCCACAGTACTGTGCCTTTAACCTCCCAGAGCTGTCCTAAAACTATTGAAAAATATGAATATTAAGTGGTTTTGGAGCTGAAACATTTAGTTAATTTATTAATCAGATGATACTTATGTCATTTGGTTTTAATTGTCAGATAATTAAAACTTCTGACTGACTAAAAAATATAATTGACAATCAATATTCATTTTGACAAATGACAAATAATCTGCAGTTAGATGCCAGTTTCTTTTTTATATCAGCTACAAAATGGGCAGGGAGGGTGGAAATATATTAAAAAATGGAAAAATGGACAGCCGCATTTTACATTTTAGATTTACTGCAAAAAAATACAATTACATTAACGATTTAAAAAGAATGAGGACACATATTCTATACACCTCCAACCACTATGTGGCATTTCTGTTTATGAAACTGATAATTTATAAAAAACAATTCGGGGTAAAGCAGCAACAGGTGATTCCAGTTCCAGACACAAACCCTTTTTGATCATGCTAAACCTATCGATATTGTGCTTATTATGCTTCAAACAAATGCAATCATGTTTGGTTTGAAATGATTGTAGATATGTAATTCCATGTACAATATGCAGCATTGGTAAATATTAAAGACACTTGTCTGTCTTACGTTATTTGATGCATCTACATCAACTGTAAATACAATAGCAGCCTTCTTGTGGCTCTTGAACAAGTCAAATAGTAACTTTAAGCTACAATAGCCATACAAGAATAAGCACAGTCATCCCTTATACCACAGCATGGATTATTATATTTTATGTCTTACAGATTTTATAGTATCGTACATCTTAGGCCAGTATAACACCTATCAGAAATTTTGGACTGAAGTGTTATGGCAGTACTCAAAACACTTTTCCTTTAATTCATCACACATCTGTATTTATACTCTCTATGTACACACACATAGCTGAATGGTCATACATCAATATAGACTCACCAGTGGAGGCGGAGAGCATGTAGAAACGCAGATAACCCTTCCATGACAAGAAGGATGGACACTGTGAGTGCGGCAAAGAGTCCAAACACAGGAACCAAGAACACTACGCCCATTCTCTCAGTGATGTTGAAACCCAAACGCATCACCATGGCCCACAGCACCTCTGACAACTCTGAAACCCAAGTAAACAGTATCATGAAGAAAAAACCCTAATAACCACACATGGATGGGACTCTTGACATGGACCACACTTACGGGCGTGAGCCAAGCTGAGAGCCCAGAGTCGCAAATATGATGCAGTGTTGGAAATGCAACCGAGACAGTATTCGATGGTGTGAATGGCCTGGTGAAGGACCACATCCGCCAAGTCAAACTGAAAAACAGAACAAACAATAAGCATCTCATCTGCATCTCCCACATATCTGAAAACATCAGTTATTTTTTTTAATATTCTGTGTTTCACATTCATAACAAACACAAGTACTGGTATTCACTAGAGCTGTGGATATTAGTATCCTGTCAATGGTTGCATTCTATCATTCATACAATGCTTTTATTTAACATAACATGCCCTCATGAAAAAATGGGCTCACACTCATTTTGTCAGATACATTTCAGTTAAAACATGTTATCTACAAACACCCAAAGCCACACAATGTTGCATCTTCATCTAAAAATGTTAAAGCTACATTTATGAAAAGAAACGTTTACACACTGATCAGAGAGAGGTAAAGAAATCGACTGACTAAGCATGGATGATTACTGAGTGTGTCTTTATAGGATTACTAGTGAGATAATGTCATTTTAAAGTGTTCTATCATGAGTCTAATTCTGTTGCTTCTTTCACAGGTCATTGGTTCCAACAACAGCACTATCTGATTAGAGTTACACATCACAGTTAATAGCCTATCGATAGTGAAGGCTACTGTGCTAGAGGTGGGATTTTTAGTTTCTTAAGCTTCTAGTTTCTTCTTCATAGATAAAGAACTTGTGAACATAAAAACATAGTCTGCTTTCTTGAAGACTGGAGTAGCACCAGTGAGTGAGCAGAAATGATCCCTCCATTTCAGTGTGAAAAAAAGACAATAAATACTGTTGAAAAATAAACATTTTCTCTTTACTTGGACTGTCAGTGCACATTTTATGATGTGCGCCAAGATGTTCACTTTTCCTACAAACTGGTGGTCATCAGTCGTCTTGATTACTAGAATATATAATGCTCAACCCTTAATGTTAAGTACAAGTTACATATTTTTGCTTTAAATGCAACGTTTCACATATACTGGGCAATCGTGCTCTAATTTCTGACCTCTCTGGGTAGAGTTTCTCTGCTGGTCACTTCATCGGCTCCTTCCTCCTCATCGTCGTCATAGGTGGGGGCCACTGAATTGTCATCCTCACTTACACGCCTCACCCTCTCATAACCCTTAGGTGAGACGACAGCATTAAATATTGCATATTTATAGAGTTTAGTAACATATTCAGGCAAGAAACACAGAAGATTCACTTACTCTGCGTCGGCGCAGACCTTTGCCTCCTCGGTATAGCCAGTACAAGTACAGAGGTTTTCCCAACAGCAGCACGGGAACGGACAGCAGAGCGACCAAAACTAAGAAAATCTGCAGCCCAGTCTGTGGACGTAAGATAAGACATCTGAGCCATGTGCAGTTACATCAGATTCATTCTACATCCAGAGCTGATACACAGAGTAATCACAGAGAGTTTTCTTATCACATACCTGCCCAGGGTAAAGAGGAGTGATATCCTTCCCCTGCATGACAAACATGTTGATGAAGTGGATAAGGATGCTGGGAGCCTGGCTTGAGTCACGGGCACTGAATGCTAGCCACTTGTACAGAATCATAAAGACCAGGTAACCAAAGAGGCAGAGCAGGAACAGCAGCTCAGGGAGAAACAGCACGTACACGTTATACTTCTGCTGGAAGTGCCTGAGGGAGGGGAACGTAAACAAAGGGTAGACAGTGTCCAGAATGTCAAAATGTCTGATATTTCCGCTGGCTTCTCTCTCGAGTCACTCACAAGTGATTGAAGACACTCAGCACCACTCCAAACGTCATGTGTATCACCCCAATAATGACAGACATCTTCATCTTGTAGGAGTTGAGGAAGGATAGTCGGTTTACAGCCAGGTTCCAGATCTGATAGAAAAAATACAAAATATTTCACACAAAAAAATATTGGAATAACCTGGATGTGTTACCATGTTATGGGCATGAATTTACTTACAGGATCAATGCCAAAAGGATATGGTCCACTGAAAACACCACTGACATTTGGGTCCAACATGAGCAAAGCATTGGTCTGGAGTGTTTTATTTCTGCAAACACAATTATGTAATGAAAACCTCCCACACGCAGGGTCATTAAAACTCAACCATAATTTATACTCATGCACTTATATAACTTAACAAAAAAATCCAGCTGAAAGACTGAATAAAATTATGTATCTTTCCAAGTGTATGTATCTATTTGTTGAACTCACGTCCACTGCTGATTTGTGAACATAGCTTTAACACTCCATCCAGAGCCAAAAATGTTGAGAGATTTAGAGAAACAGTCATTGTAAATGAGCCCAGTGTAAACAGAAAACAGTCCCATCATTAGGATGATGTAACGTCCGTTGAAAAATGTAGCCCATATCTAAAGTGAACAGAGACACAGAATGAGCAAAAACAAAATTTACAATCATCACACTGTGCATTATGGCTGAGGGTTAAAATAAAATAAATTCTACCTCATTACTGGAGCGCTTCTTCTTCTGTGATTTTTCTGTCAGCACCATCCACAAAGCGAACAGACTCATTACCAAACCGTGT
>JAPQRP010000005.1:9720584-9742397 GCA_037367295.1 Apogon hyalosoma
CTTATTTTTAGACAATAGATCTTGAAAATCTTATTTCAAGAAATCTTACCAAGATAATTTTCACTTGTTCCATTGGCCTTGAATTTAGCAAAAAAAAAAAAAAAAAGAAAAAAAAGCCAGTGGAAAAAGTGAAAATTATCTTGGTAAGATTTCTTGAAATTAGATTTTTGCAGTGTAGCACATGAAAATACACCAGGATAACCACATACTGTCTCATCAGCAGCTCTGTTTCTGAAAGACCCCCTAATGCCCCCAGGCTTCCCCTACCTGTCTGTGTATGGTATCCACCTCACTCCTGACAGACGCACGACAGTTAAACTGTACTCTGCCAAATGTATTTCTCTCTGCTATCAAATAAATCATTACACATGGAATAAAAATATTGAAAAGTAACAGAACTGAAATCAAAACATATAGGGAAGAGGGGGTTGTTTAACAGCCTGGCCAAAAACAACATTGTCCTCTGCATATTAAAATGAAGTTTAAAACAATAAAAGTATTCATCGTGGCTCCTCAGTGGATCTCTTGAATGGTCAACGGAGCTGTTAGTTTGACATGTATTGGAGGTGTTCCTCTCTGCTCTCCCTCCTTTGTTCTCCTCTGTTCAGTTAGATGGGACACCGTTAAAAACCAAAGTCTGTCAGTTCCTTCTTATCATGCTTTCTCAGCTGTGCATTCTCTTCTCTCGTCTCTCTCCTCTTCCTCATCCTTTACTCCCCGTCATCTTCTTCACCCCTTTCTCCTGTCCACTAACGGACCTCCAGTATCAATTAGACCGCCTTGCATCCTCTTATCTCCTCGTGTCCTCACCTTCGTTCCCCTTCCCCTCTCCCCTGTGCTCCTCCAGGTGAAGCACCTCCAGCGTGCGGTGGACAGGTCTCTCCAGCTGTCCAGACAGAGAGCTGCAGCCAGGGAACTGGCTCCTCTGCTGGATAAGGACAAAGAGAGCTGCATGGAGGAGATCCTGAAGCTCAAGTCTCTGCTCAGCACCAAAAGAGAGCAGATCGCCACTTTGAGACTGGTGCTCAAGGCCAACAAACAGGTGAGGAGGCAGACGTTATCAGCTCAAACAACAAATACGCTGTTGCCCATGACATGGGAATAATTTTGTTTTCAGACACATTCCTCTTTTTATTCCTGTCTCTACAAATCAGTAATGATCTTTATCCAGGAGCAATGATGAGTCCCAGTTACACTTTATCTCTCAAAAATAAATCATATTCTCAAAACCATTTCATGAAAATAAAATCCAAATTTTATTTAAACTTCATGGGTAACAGTGTACATGCAAGGTTTTGAACTTACCAGTTGTAGGTATTTGATGTGATATATGACGTTCATTGGTACTTTAGCTAAAGAAGGTGTCCAGCAGTTTTAATAACACAGTACTGTGTCATAGGCCCTAAATACAAATGGTCAGACGATCAGAAGGCTGCAAAGAAGATAACAGATTAGTAAATAGTGTCACACATAAAAGATGAATTAAAGTATTGTTTTGTCAAATGTCCATGTTTTAAATTCTCCCTTTGCTGTAGTAATGTGCACATTCAGAGTGTGTAGGCACCAGTCGGTACCAAAGAAAGTGAATGAGACTATAATGATTCCTGAAGAAAAATGATTGACTTACATTTAAGTCAACTTTCAACCACAACTGTATATAATTTATGTAGATCCAAACCAGACACAGGAAACAGACTAGGGCAGTAGTTAATGTTTGGGAAGGGCAGTTATGTTTATACATGATGAAGAAATTTATTATTCCAGCTTCAGGGAAAGAGAGATACACACACAGCAGATGTTATCTAATGAACCCTTAACTCAAGAAAACTATCTAATTGCATTCTTCCTTATCAGGATATATGACAGAAGAAAGTTAAAACCTGAGTGGGTATGCATATAAAGCCAGATTTCTAAAGAAATATCATTCAGTACATATCCTGTTGACTTTGTTTTGTACTGCTGTCAAGTATCCATTTTGTGCATTAATTGTGGGCTGGTTTATTCAGATGTCATAATGGCTCAAATAGCCTCTTCCGAGTTATGTTTCACCAAGAAATATACAAAATGGTCAAAACCAGCAGAGATCCAGAAGGGTGACGTTGAACAGTACCCTCTGGGAATGAGCTGAACCATATATGGTCCAACTGTTGTCACAAGATATGGGTTGATTGAGGGACAAATCTTTTTCCAATCACTATAACAATCTGCTTAGGAGGCTAGAGCTAACACCATTCATCAACAAAATGCCTTAACATAACTGTCAGCTGTTCTAATATGGTTTTACACACTAGAAGATAGCATACCCAGTACCATTTAGATAGGACAGGTTTTATTAGTCCTCACCTGTGATTAAAATGTATGACTTGTGTTTGGGTTTGTATTAAAACAGACAGCGGAGGTGGCTCTAGCTAACCTTAAGAGTAAGTATGAGACAGAGAAATCCATGGTGACTGATACCATGATGAAGCTGAGGAATGAGCTGAAAGCCCTGAAGGAGGACGCCGCCACTTTCTCCTCCCTCAGAGCCATGTTCGCCACCAGGTAAGAGACAGTATAAGAAGTGGCATATGGCTCTTATTAGCCTTATCAGTCTCCTCTGCTGTCATCAGAACTAGAAGTAAACTGATGTTGGTGTCTTTACCAGTGGAAACACATTTGGAGGAGATTTTTTCATGGCAGAGGTGGAAAAAGACACAGTTTACTCATGAAGAAGTACAGATTTTAAAAAAGACTGTAGGTGTAGAAGGTGTTTCTTACACTCAAATACTCTGTACTTTTACTGGAGTGAAGTAGTTTGTACTTTTTCCACCTGTGCTCTGACTTGCCTGCAGTCTGAGCGTAGGCTCTGAGTGTTCCTAATCCGCTGTCCTCAGGTGTGATGAGTATGTGACTCAGCTGGATGAAATGCAGAGGCAGCTGGCTGCAGCAGAGGATGAGAAGAAGACGCTCAACTCCCTCTTGAGGATGGCCATCCAGCAGAAACTGGCCCTCACCCAGCGCCTAGAGGACCTGGCCTTCGATCAGGAGCAGACCCACCGCACCCGTGGGAGCAGACTGACCCGCGGGAAGACCAGCACCCCTAAAGTAAGTCCCCCAGCCTCGACTTCAGCCTCCAACTTACCCCAGGGCTCTTCTTCAGCTTTGCCGCCTAGTCCCCTCCCCCCTACGAGCCTCATTAGTCCTACGAGCCTCATTAGTCCTACGTCGTTGCTTCCCGACAGCCCCTCTGTGCCCCTCAGCCCGTCTGTGGTCAGTGCAGCTGCTGCAGCTCTGGCCTCAGTCCTCACCTCCCCGATGTCACACATGCCCCCTCGCAGTCCGTCATTGCAAGCTGTTGCATCAGCAGCTCTGCCCGCAGCCCCAGAGAGCCCCCCATCTCTGGAGGCCCCCTCGTCTCCGTCAGCCCGAACCCCGCCCTCAACCCCTTTGAGGCTGGCTCATTCCCAGTGGACTCTGGGGGTGCGGACGGTTGTGGTTGACTCTCACAGTTTCAGTGTCAACATCGCGCCACCCCCGCCCCGTAGCTCAGGCTTCTCAAGGCACTATACCCCAGACTCGCTTTCCTCTTCCTCATCCTCCAGGCCCACCCAGCCTGGATCTGCCCCCTCATCTCCATACCGGTCCCCCATTTTAGGGCTCAGACGCTCCACGTGGAGCCCGTCACCACGAACTCGTCCGTTTTCTAGCTTCACACGCTCTTCTGTCCTTTACACACCTTCTTCATCCTCTACTTACTCATCTACCCATTCCCCCTCATCCTCTTATAGCTATTCATCTGCCTACCACAGCCCCTCTGCTTATACCCCCTCCAGCTCCTACCTCACATCCAACACCTCCACCTCCCACAGCCACGCCACGCACTATACTCCCCTCTACCCCAGATCCTACAGCTCTTACCGCCCCCGGCACTGACACCCTAAAACCTTCACCATACGCCTTTCCGCCAGGCTCCTTATTGACACTAAAACTGCAACTCCCATCATCCCTCTCTTTCTGCTACTGTAGAGAGTGGGGGCTCACAGAGATGAGGACAAAGTGTTTTCCTGTTTCCCATTTCCTATTTTCCTGTGCCTAAGCCTTGGCCAATGGGTTCTGAATGTTCAGTGACTATGCTCAGGGATTTGACATAAGGAGCACAAGCGGCCCCGCCTTCCTTTAATTCTGAGACTGACGATTGGTCCACAGGAGGATGCTAATAGAGACTTTTTAATGAGAGTTTTTAGAATTTAGATTCTTCAGGTTGAGACCACAAATGCATGAAGAAATTAAGAACACAGACATTCAGACATTCACTGGAACATTTGAGGGGCACTTTTCAGGTTTGGATGAGGGCCATGACACATAAAAATACCATCCTCTGTATTCAGTGTATTACCCACTATGTTTTTTGTAGTCAGTCTCATATACTGTATGTGCAAACACTGTAACCCCAATGTCTTTCAAGCTTTGTCCACACTAATACATTTTTGTTTTAAAACACTTTTGACTGGTTATTGTTAGTCACTGTTTCCTATCACGGGACCTTTTCCCAAAAATAAGCTGTTAAAGCCATTTTTGTCTCTACTACTCTACATTTAGTATTTTACCATGTTGCTATATTTATACTTGTGCACATATAAAAGGAGGTATGTTATTTTCATGCTGTGACCATTTTCCACAGACTTCATGCTTAGGATGTGAGGCTCAAATGCTGTTTTCATAAGGATAATGCAACGAAACAGAGGTTCAAATCATTATAGTTTCACTGCTTCCTGATTGATCTACAACTGAAAATACATTATACTGAAAATCCAAAGGCACAATGGGCAATATTTGGAGGTAAAACATTGTATGTGGTAACCAGATTACATAAGCATCCATCCACTTCTTAGCTAATTTAAATATTTCATTATTTTTACATGATATAACAGTAAAGGGATAAATTGACTCTGAAAAAAAAAACAAAAAAACAAAAACAGCCTGTGCCATTATTTCAGTCAAGGTCAGTAATACTCTGATTAAGTCATGTTATGTGAGAATATGTTATCGTTAACTGAAACAGATATTTCCATATGATGTTTACATCCACCAAGACAGTTATCATTACATCGTGGCTTATTATATTCAGTATATTTTACTTACAGGCTTAAATAACATACCAACAGTATTGTGTAACAGTAGTTATCAAATGCAGCATTTTAATTGGCCCATGGATTGTCTTTTCAATTTCTGATCAAACCGAATGCAGTGAAACGTTAAAAAATGCATCAGATTCTCTAGATTTATAGGAACTAAACACAACAGTATGAACTGAGTATGAATTTTAGCTTCATTTTAACCCTGAGCCTTACGTCAGAGGAAAATGGCCGCCATGTGAATGTGGCCAATGGAGGATTACTGCGGAAACTTTGCTAAACCGCTCATCTGGACAGATATTTATTCTGAGATGTTGTTTTAAAGTGAAAACATATTAGTGTGGAAGTGTAAGCATTCTTTTTGTGTCAGTGAGTTATTCGGATGTGCTCAGTATGCTTCAAACTGTCACAGAAAGAGACAAATGAAGATAAAAAACAGTCTGTTACATTACAAAGTGTTACACATTACTATTGACAAAAGTAGCTGTGTGAAGATAAGTGTGAAAACACATGGTCACAAGGTGATCAAACCGTCCCCTGCCTATTTTCATAGGACTTATACAGCTCTGGAAGAAATACAGAAGTACTAGGGCTTTACTCTGAAACGACTAACTACATTTTCCCAGCTAAAATTAAACATGCAGTAATGATTGGGCTTTTGTAAGTTGGAAGCAACACAGTGGAGAGGTTTCATTACAGCCATGTAGACATTTTCAGACCTGTCCTCCTATTGGATCATGTATAAAGGAGCTATAAATTTCTTGAGTCAACAATACAACAGGAAATGGCAAAAATGACTTCCTGTTTTGCTTACTATGTAGCTCTAAATAGCTTTTTTGTGTGTTGTAAATGTGTTTTCCAAATTTTGTACACTTAGGTGCACTTTTTTTGGTGCACTTTAATGCAGGGGCTTAACCTGACTTTCCATAGGAACACTATGGAGCCATTTTGGCATGATCATTCCTAAGTCCCATAAAACATACAATTTTTTCTATCTTTGACACCTGTGCAAAGTTTTCTGAGTATGTTTATCACCTCAAACATGCGATTTGTTTAGGAAAAAATGAATAACCTTTTCAGTTTCAAGAGAGACAACCACTAAAAAAGAGCAACATTTTCAGACCTTGAATAGTACAAGCACGTTTATTTTCATGCTGAAGAGGCACAATACTACCGTTGGATCTTAGGAAGAATTCACAGATCAATAGCTCCTGGAATGATTCTGGTTTTCAATCATGTCTTTAATGCATCTTGGCATTTCCTGTTGCTGTTGACAGGTTGATGCCACTGCTGGAGCTGAAATGCAGCTCTGTGTTTGATGGCTTGTAAACATCCATCTTACCCTGGATCCCACTCTAGAGGTTTGGAAGTCTTGAAATTTGGAGTGGCCTCATTCATTTTTTTCAGAGCTGTAGTAGTGCTGGTGAAAAGTGTTTCAGACTTTGAAGCATACTGACATCTTCTAATGTTTCAGCTTCAGTTTCACTCTGTGCAGGTTGTCTTTGGTTCACTGTACATTTTCTGTTGCACTTGAGCACAGCTAATTCACTTCTTTTCTTATTGGTTGGCATTAGTTCGACCCCTAGAGTTGTTCTGTATCTCTAGCACCATCTGATGGTTTTCCTCAGCTATAACCTTGTACCCAGCTATGCATGGTCATGTTTGGATGCTCTTAAACGTTATCCTTCCATATGACAGATGTTATCAACGGTCATGACAGTGGAGAACCCTTTACACCAGGGACAAAGCAGGATAGAGAGCCTTCCAACATATCATATGGCCAGTACAGTCAGCTAAATGCTATGGTGTAAGTCATTGAAGAACTAAGCGATATGACGACATTAGCTTTCATGTGTGAAATAATTTGAAGTTGCTTTCTCTCCATAAAATTAATTAGACTTAAATTATGACTTAAATTATTACTATTGAAAACTGCTCAAATTCAGCCAGCCAGAGTTGTGTAATGTATCACCTACTCCAAACACAGCAGGGTTTCTTGTTAAGTCAACTGTTTTTCAGCTGCGTCCTGCTGAAGTGCCTTTGAGCAAGATGCAGATACCTGTTAGATGCCTGATGCGCCTACGCTGCTGTAGTTACACTTACAGAAAGTATCAAATGAGATTGTTTTTTTGAAGAAAAAGTGAATCATAGACTAATCTGAAGTCCCTTTCTTTGGCCTGACACCATCTTAAGTTTCGACCCTTACACAGTAGATTATATTCACACAGCAACTATTTTCCAC
Source organism: Apogon hyalosoma (assembly GCA_037367295.1). Taxonomy (NCBI): domain Eukaryota; kingdom Metazoa; phylum Chordata; class Actinopteri; order Kurtiformes; family Apogonidae; genus Apogon; species Apogon hyalosoma. The sequence goes on from JAPQRP010000005.1 coordinate 9,727,941, forward strand.
TGATGTCGCACTGGTGGAAATGATGCTATCAGCAGAATAGAATTAGCCATGCTCAAGTCATATAAACACAATATCTGACAAATTATCATTATATTGATAGCTGCTTACCAACTGATTAGCAACTGACAAGGCAATGGATAAAGAGGATCTATCATATAAATCATCTAATAGTGTCAGAGAAGTGAACTTACCTGTTATCTAGTGGTAGTTAAAGGGTTAAATATGTTGTTGAAATCTTGAAATTGTCCTGAGGCCCCTCTAGATTTTCACTAGCCATTGTCTTTTGTTGTTGTTAATAATTTCACAGACTCCATTTATTAATATGATGTGGACAGAGCAGTATGGGATTGTTCTTCTTTCAGAGGAAAATGGCTGCTGTGTGAATATGTTCTGCTGTCCTAGTTGTAATTATCACTGAATATAGACTGGAGACACATACCCTATAGCATACAAATACTTAGGTGATAGAAAGAAGAAGCAAATCCTAGGCAAGACTGACCTCAGTTTTGTTGGTACATGTAGCAAACGGCTGTGTCTGTGAGGCTAACAGTTCATCTGGAAACACAGAATGAATGTATTCATTATGCGAAGGTTCATTCATGACACTGCACCAAACTCAGGGAACATGACAACACTTCATTCACCAACAAACCACAATAACTTCAACCATAATGACATGAGGAGAATCTTCAACATTAGATTTCCCTTTAGGCTAAAGTTCAGTCAAAGGAACAGTAAAGAACAGTAGGTACTAAGTACTGAGAAATATGATTCTTTTCATATTATCCAGAGTCACATGAGAGAATTGATATGATTTGGGTGTCCAGAACAGACGGAGCTCTGAGATGTGTGCAGCATAGTCAGCCCAAAGACTGGAAGCAGAAACTGGAAACTACTGGATTGTGTTGCATTCTTGCAGTGAATGCAGAAAGAAGCTCCAAGTGTAAATCCAGCCTGGGAGCATTCAAGCATTGTTTCAAGATTATACAGGCCCTGTAGAAACACATTATTCTAACTATGCTCTTGCTTTACTGTGATTTGTTAGTTACACCAGATGGACACAAACAGCACAGCTCCCTTTTAAAAACCCAAAATTGGAATAAAGATTATTATTTGATTTGATTTAAATGTTACTGTCAGTAATGGTGAGATTCTTTTTCTTTCTCTTTTTTTTGTGTGGGTTTTTTCAATTATGTTAAAACCATTCTGTCAAATGTGTGACATGACCAGTTTTCTCCACATGGATTATTTTATTTAGGGTTTACACACTTACAAAAAGGTGCTAAGTAGAACCACACAGGTGATAACCTTTTGTGAAGGTTCCACCCAAAACCCTTTCAAAGGGTACAGAGAGCCCAACACTGAGGGTTGTACTTAGAATCATCAGGGGCAGGTTCCATTCAGAACTCACAGGACAGTTTCTGCAGAGAAACCTTCTGTGCTGTAATGGTTTTACCCAGAACCCCATCGAATGATCCTATTCATCCATCATAGGATCTTACTGCACTCATGGTGTTATGATTTCAATAATCTAACTTTAAAGTAAATGAAACACAACATGTAAACAGAAGTGGAGGAATAACAAAACAGAACATCTCATCTGGGATCTTTTAACACCAGTCAACCCTGTTTCTTCTAAAACAAAGTTACATGCATTAAATGAACCTGTAATTTTAGAAAGAACCCTTGAGGAAACCTTTTTTCTTGAAAGGGTTCTTCAGAATCACATGGTTCTGGGTAGAACCTCAGCCCTTAAGGAGGGGAATTCTTATTTCTAAGAGTGTCAACAATATGATGTGAATGTGGCTCCATCAACATTGACGATCTTGGCAATAGACACCAACACATCCACAACTCTGTAACAGCTGACATGGAGCTCCTCATTTAACCTGAGATGCCAAAAAAACCTAATTCACTTTTAACTGTTGGCAAACTTCATATGTGACATCAGTTCAGCACACATGATACCGCATTCCCTGTGTCTGTGTGTGCCTTACAGCACCTACTACTGTATATCTACTGTACGCAGTATAGCCTCATAACAGATACCTGCTCTGGCTGACATTTTAATGTGCTTTGTTTTTCTTTTCTTTTCCATACCTGCACATCAGACTTCAGGTGGTGGTGTCTATAATGACTCAGCATTGTCGGATAACTCTTGTAACTGTCAGTGGATGTTCTTGTCAAACTTGGCCGTTACCGACCCCTGAACCCTTCAACTTCTCTGCAATGTACTTTCCATTTTTTGCCTTTTCCAACCTTTAATTAGCAATTTTCTTCTGTCCTTCCTTCTTTATCAATGCAGACAATTGTTATTTTCTGTTGGTTATTGACTCTTGTCTAATACGGTAAACAGTTGCACCTTTTGCCTGCAGGACACAGTTTTTATATGCAACATGGGGCAAAAACTCATTTGACAGGCATCGTCTTGGTCTGGATTATGATCCACTCCTGTGATACTTGTTGCCTTTTTTCTATTGTGGAAACTGGAGCTCTTTTTTGACAGTGTTATTGTAACGGAGCGCTCTCTTTACTTTTTGTATGCTCCTGCTAGATCAGTGATCTCCGAATGCATCATCATGCCTGAGCAACAACATACTGTAGGTCAATTTCAGTTCACTCCCAAAATGACATATGATATATGCACAATATCAACGAGACTTGATGACAGTGACTTGAAACTTCTTAGCACTGATCCATGACCATTGTACTATATATTTGCAACTCTCTTTTCTTGAATTTTGACATTTTAGACACTAAGCAGCTCATAAAATCACACCAGATGATAGAAAGTCAGAATAACCAGAAGTCTAAATGCAGTTAGATGTTATGGCTGAGCTGTAATCACACAGGGAGTTTGTATGACTAGTGCCCCTGCCATTGGTGAATGTCAGCATCTTTGCTGATAAGCTGATGGCAGTCAAATGTGTGAATACTGCCCAAAACCAATGTACTTGGGTGCATCTCTATCCTGTCCATAGTACTGTACTTGGTTGGTGTGTTACAAATTGAATCAAATGCTCTTATTGCAAAAGGTAGAAATGAAGGGCTATGATATGGTGCATAAATGTTTTGAGTGAGGCCAAGCCATCTTGGAGATACTACTACAGAGATTCCAAAAATGCAGATGCACCCTTATGTCTGTTGCACATAATAAAATAACTGGCAACTAATGCTCCTTAATCCAGATAAAACACAAATAAATCAAAGGATCAAGGATTATTTATTGAAAGATTCAAGGAAATATCAAGGATTTCAACAGACATTGTGCTAAATTACTCAAATAGTTCTTTTGCTACAATATCACGTTAATGATGAATCAATGTTGGGATCAGTGTCTAACATTTTGACATCTAAATTTACTGGTGCATGTCTTCATTTCTTTGTAGCTGAAGCAAAGACTTTGTATGAAGCATTAGCTAAGAAAATGCTAAGATATTTGTATTTTAAATGGGTGAAACTTTTCCTTTGGCTAAGGAAAGATAAAGGAAACTATTGTGACCTCCTCTCTGTGATCCCCCCACTCTGCCTAAAAACACACACAACTATAACACATTAAACACGACAAAAACATCAACCTGTTCTGCAACATACATACATAATGCACAGTCACGCTAAATTTGGCTCATCTTTTTAGAGTCCCAAAGTCTGTCAAATGTAGATTTCTGCCCCATGGTTCACTTGGAAGTTTATTTGTGTTCTGCTTAGTGATCGTTTTAAGGTTTAAATTATTACCTAGAAGATGTTTCTACACTGACACATTTATATCACTGGGTGCAGTTTGTGACTTTGGCAGTCATCCCTGGGTACAAAAATGTAGCACAGATCATTTAAAGCCAATAGATCAATCATGACGGGTTCCTGAGTTCTGGAAGACAGCGATTATATTAGGCCGAAGTTCAGGAAGTTACTTTGCTATACAGACATTTCATGGAGCAAGTCTTCAACACACCTTTCATTGAGTAAGTATGATTTTAAGAAAATTGTATTGATTTACATGTGATTGTCTCAGTTTTTGCCCATAGAAGGTATCACTGGTCTATCAGAGTTTAGTATTTTCAGCCAACTTCTTCCAACCCCTTACCACAGGATTCACACTTCTGTTAGGTGCTCATGATCAATAGGCCACTTTGACATCATTTTATTATCATAGCACATCAATACAGAACTCAGTTTTGTCAAGTAATGCATGCAGAAATCCTATATTATATTGAGTATAACATCCATAATTCAGTGAAAACAATGATCATTGATGTTGTTTTCAAAGGGCATCACATGAATGTACCCATGCTATTTTGGGATCAACAGGGCAAAATCATATTTGATCAAAGGAATTGATTATCAACTTAAACATTATGGTACTTTTGCCTCTTTAGTTTGTGGTTATGACTGCAACAGCATAAAAATAAACAAAAGCCAGATCTACAGTTCTGCATAATTGGCAAAAAACATATTTACAATCAGCTGTATTTTCATACTATGCATAATATTAACACATATTTACAATGATTGGACTCAACAACAGTATTTTTAAAATGAATTTTAACTTTCTAGTTAATTTACATAACAGAGTTTCCCTGACGTGGTAGTAACAATGGGAACAAAAAGAAGAAAACTAAATGTTAAGCCTTGACCTTAGTGTGTTTAGAATATGCTGAGATTTCATGAATTGTTAAATCCATCCACAGTGACATTAGTGGGATTCTGTTTGTGGGTTCTCTCTGTGTGTGTGCTGTAGTTTTTATCCTTTTCTTTCACATAGAAAACTGTCTTTGCAGCTTAATCGCTGCATTAGCACCGCCTCTCAGAAATGTCTGTATAGTTAAAACTCCTAACACACGTTACAACATCACCTGACAATACTGAGCGTTTCACCCATCCCTTCAAGTCCTGGGTTTACTTTATTTTGGGTAAAGCTTTCTCGGTCATGCTGGCAGCTCTGCCCCGGCCTCTCTATAAGCAGCACGTCTGCGCTACAGCCCTGCTGTTCCAACATCCAGACTGTTAAATGTCATGCCACTGAATGTGTCTGATGCCTGTTTGCTTTCTGACCACTTTATATGCACGTGTACATACCAAGTATTTTAAAGCTTTAACTGTACAGTGTTCAATTAATATAAACTGTATCGATGAATAATGTTTTCTGTGTCATATTTTGTTAAGGGGTGGTGTTCATAGGATTAGAGTTAAGATAGAGTTGTGGTAGTGTTGGGGTTGAGGTTCAGGAGTCACAAGTGGGCCTTATGCGTGCTGGGCTGTAGACCTGGGTCCACCTCAGCTGGTTTTGTGAAGTCAGTGATTGTACGATAGGAAGCATGGTTATGAGGGATAGACTGTCTAGTTCTGGTCACCTCCCCTTAGGGGGCCTGGGATCAAGGCCTGGCCGGAGCAGCCCCCAACCCCAGGAGGACAAAGGCCACCATCTGCACCGCACAGGCCCACAGACGATGACACTGTTCAAATAAATATTAAAAGATATTAAAGATTAAAAACTGGGGAGTATCCCTCTGGAGGTTCAGATTTCAGATAAAACCAGAAGAGCTAATCATAAAATCCATTAGGACTGAAAATAATTGAAAAGTAGAAAGCAAAGAATAACTAGTATGCATAGAATAAAGGATAAAATAGGTAAAATACATAGGTTTTGGAAAGTCAAAACTAATAATTCAGCCAAAAAACCCTAAAACCCAATTCCTATAGAAGTCCATGGTAGGCTAAAAAAAAAAAAACACATATTAATTCAAAAATCTAAGAAATTGCATCACACTAAAAATAGGAGAAGGAGCACACTTTGAACACATGTAAAGTAAGTCTAGATGGGCCTGTGCAGGAGAATTTAAAGTGTCAGTTTACAGTATACAGACAAAAAGAACTCAGTTCAATGGGTTGTTCAATGACATTTTATTAGTTTCTTTCAGAAGATGTTGGTGTGCACGGTATGGGAGGCCTTGGGGGTGGGGGTGGGGGGTGTGTGTGTAGAGTTGGGGTTAGCTTAGGTTAAGGGTTAGAGTTGGGGTTAGGTTAGGTTAGGTTAGGTTAAGGGTTAGAGTTGGGGTTAGGGCTGGGGTTGGGGTTAGGTTAGGTTAGGTTAGATTAAGGGTTAGAGTTGGGGTTAGGTTAGGTTAGGTTAGATTAAGGGTTAGAGTTGGGGTTAGGGCTGGGGTTGCCTTCTGTCTTCTTCCAAACTTGAATGTGATTAGAAGCTCACTTCATACACTATGTAGAGTCCTTAAACACAAGCATTTCTGAATAAGAACAGAGACTGGATGACAGTCTAAACACCAAACCCAGACCAGCCTTAACCTTACTGATGTGTGGGTAAGTATCTATGGTTTTCGTTGAGCGTTTATCTTGTACATCTATGTCCATCTGTAACAGTCAGTCTCTTGCAGATCGTCAGTAGCCTTCTGCCACAGTGCCGTTCGTCATACCCTCCTCAGAGTTGAGGGTTTAAATCTCCTGCAGCTTTCTCACAGGTAACAGAAATACTGCGTTTTCTTCCCAAATACAATGCATGTTCTGATATTTAGCAAATCCAATAGAGTGGTGAACAGGCCTGCTTTACTAGACTTTGCCATCTCCCTGGATACAGTCAGTATCTACGTTCGGCCACTTTATTAACAGGCAACTCAAATTAAGATCATCATAGTCAGTCTATTTGTTTGTCTTATTAACTAAAAAGATGTACATGTGTATTTATCAATAACATGGGCATAAAGGAGAGACGTAGAAACAAGCTTGACTTTTTAAAATCAATCACAGTCCTCCTTAAATAATTGTTTGATTCCTCATGTAGAAGTAATTTGATATTACAAATAATGACCAGCTCCTGTGTGCAGATGGAAAATGTAATTTTGCCATTTTCAGAAAAGGCTGTAGTAATGAAGGTAATTGACTTTGATAATTTGAAACAAAGAAACTGTTTCATTTTTCATTTTCCTTCCTCAGCATTTTCCATTCAGCTAAGACAGTCCATTACACTCATAACACAGAGATACAACATTCCAAATAAATGTTGTATACAGATCAGGTTTCTGCAGTTTAGTCATTCTCTTGTATGCATACACACTGTAATGAAAACACAGCATTTATTTACTGTTATCAGGGTGAGTAGCAAGCATGCATCTGTCATCCAACTATTTAAAGATGCTAATATGAAAACACAAAACTCAGGTCTACTTCACTCATGCTCAGCCTTTTATTAACCTTTTACTGTCAGTGGAGATCACAGTGTCATCTGCATATAATCATTTTCCACTGGTTACAGTGTTTCAGCTACAATTGTTGATATAAAAAATTTGAATGCATCTGTTGTTATTCTTATGGCTAAAATATACTGTTTTTCCAAGTGCAAAAGCCAGATATCTTAAGGTGTTTTGATGTTTTATGCTATTACTGTACATGGCCCCCTAACAACCTGAGTAAACCAGGTAATCCTAGTGGAATTTCTATATTTAAATTATTTTTCTCATCTATTTCATGTTAGATTGTTGTCAATCTTTTTATTTACATTGTTATGACTGAAATGCTAGAGGTGCAAGGATAGTGATGATAGTGAAGACATTGCTACTTAAGGTTTTTGCTCTACAACTCTTTCACTGCCAAAATCTAAATCTTACCAAGTGGGTATTTTTCTCATTTCTAGTCAAAATATCTCATCACACTTAATATAAGACGTAATCAGTTAAAGAGTAACTTTTCAGTGATATATAAGAACTTATTTTTAGACAATAGATCTGGAAAATCGTATTTCAAGAAATCTTTCCAAGATAATTTTCACTTGTTCCACTGGCAGATTTTTTTTTTGTGTTTGTTTAATTCAAGCAAAAAATCTGCCAAATCTGTCTGACCTTTGACCCTTGCTGTTGTGAGCTGGGATTGTCATGATGGTGATAACATGGAGGATGGGATGCAGGTGCAGCTCCATTGCAAAGGTCAAACAGATTTGCAGCCACTCAAGGTAAATCTTAATTCAAGATTTTTTTGCTTAATTCGAGCAAAAACTGTTAACTTTCCCCTGTAAGTCGCTTTGGAAAAAAGCGTCTGCCAAATGCATAAATGTAAATGTAAAAAATCTGCCAATGAAACTGAAATGGAACAAGTGAAAATGATCTTGGTAAACCGAGTTCTTGAAATAAAATTTTCCAGATCTATTGTCTAAAAATAAGTTCTTCTTATATCTCACTGAAAAGTTCCTTTTTAGGTGATTATGTCTGATTTTAAGTGTGATGAGATATTTTGACTAGAAATGAGAAAAATACACTTGGTAAAATTTTGATTTTTTCCAGTGTTATCTTTTCAAATACATTACAAAGGACAGTGACTTGGACAATGTTCCTGTACAGTTATTACCTTAGGTCTCCAGATTAAGACTTGATTACATGGTGGTTCTTAGACAGAATTAGAAGTAAAGTTCCTCGAAGTTCCTCGAAGCCTGTTTTCATCGAGGAAAATATGCTGTATGTGTGTTCTGGTCTGTTTAAGTTTGCAAAGTTTCCCATGTCTTCTCGTCAGCGGTCCATGTTATCCTGTTTTTCTGTGCAGTGGTGCAGACTTGCTGATCACTGATCCTCCAGCAGACACCGGTCTTGAGTGCCTCCTGTCTAACTTCCTCAGTCACCTCTGGAACTGTTTTTGACCCCTAAGCAGGGACCTTTCAAGACTTAATGCTTCGGCTTGCTTCGGCAGGGACCTCCTCCTCCACAAACATCCCACAATGCCTCGAGATGGAGTGCCTGGCTCACACCGACATTGCTTTGTAAGACTGTGACACTACTGCCAGCAGAGCCACAGACTATGACTGAATCACTGTTTATCCATGTATTCATCCATCCATTATCATTGTAGTGAATGTCTAGATTAATCTTTCATGTTGACATGTGTTTATTGTGTGTAAATGTGTGCATTTTGTTAAACAATCACAGTCTGATGCGTCATACGTTTATCATCCCTTATGTACATATCACATGCATGTGCAAAGGTTTTATCCTTGGATGCTTGTTAGTGCTGGTATTATTCCAGTCACTTACCTAAAAGATCATTCTGGTTTATTACAACTTTGCCTTTATTGCCATATTTTGGCCAATCGCAATAACATAGTCTACTACTACATGACAAATATATCAGAGAGGGGATGCAAACCCTGCACATTGACAAAAAACATCTCTAATCATAGCTTTACTGAGCAATATTGTACATTTTTAGCAGAGAGAAACAAACTAATGGGTTCCAGATATTGGAATATATGCTAATAAGTTTTACAAAAATTGATTTACACAGACTCAGATGTATTAAAACTACCAGAAAGTTAATTTAGGACTTGTGACATGTTCCTGTATTTACAGCACTATGAGGTGTACTTGTGTCCTACATAGTGAGATTTTATTGCGGACAAAACAAATGGAAAAAGAGCAGTGATAGATTAAAAAAAAAAAAAAAGTAGAATGATCCTTTAATGCTCTTTGTGTCAAGATACAACCACAACCCTGTTTCACAAAAAAATTATATTCACATGCCACTCATTTGTAACAGAATATTTGAATATTTTTCCCAGACAGCTCCTTTTCATTGCTTTGACAGTTACATCATCGTTATGGTTCAGTTTAGACACGGGCAGTGAATGATACCAGGGGGTGGTTTAGTACAGAAAAATCAGCAAAGATGTGATATAAAATGTCTCACAATGAATTTATTAACTAAACTCAAATATGTTCTAACCTTAACCAAAGCTTATATCTATACACCTATTTTAACAGAGACCAGATTTTGTGACTTGTCTCCCAAAGTCCTGAGGAAATAGTGCAGATCTTTAAGTGAGAAATAAAGTTTCTGTGCAATAAAACCAAGGCGCAGATTAGCCTTCCATTTATTACAAAATGGAACTGGATTCACAGTTTAGTTGCATTTGTCCAGACCAAGGGTTCACAGAAACATCTTAGTCTGACAATGAGAAGGTACCCTTGACCAAATAACTGGGGATAAGTTTGATTTTTGGAACCTCTACACATACATTATGAGTTGAACAGGTTCAAGTTCTGTTCAGACTTTATGAAGGAGTGAGCTCTGTGTCAGCTTTTGGAGTTTTTCAATGGGTCAGCGTTCATGACTGACTCTGCACATGTCGATTAAAGAGGCAGCACCTGGAAGGGGACACAGCTGTTGCATGTTTATTTATTATTATTTTTTTAATGTAATTCAAGCCACTACAATTTCAACCCAGCTTTTATTGTGCTCCAACTGTTGAACCAGAGCTGACACTATCACAGACTGTAAATAGCCAATTTGTTCTACAATGAAAACATATGGTCAATAACAAACATGAACACAGTTTGCATTATTGGAAAGATGCTGTACCTGTAAACAGATTCTACACACATAAGCTTCCAGTTTTCCACCGATGCAGTTCCAGAGCCCGTTCAGAGCCAGTGTTTAATCTCACACCACTTCTTTGTGTTCGAGCCAAAGCGCCGGCTCTTTGGCCAGGTAAACTGGTTCCAGAGTGGCACCAACACTTTGTAGGGATAGAACCATGAACTGTTTACATCAGGTGTTTGGAGCAGAAATATTAGTACCAGAAGTTTTTTCATCTTTTTATCAGAGCTTCCCCTTGGATGTGCAGAGAAAGCATGAGTCCATGGAAAAGACAACCTGTGTCACTGAACTGTAGTTAAAAAGAATAACATATCTCTCGACAAGGCTGTTCTTGGTGCTGTACAAAGAGCGATGAATGTATGGTCATGTTGATCATTGGTAACGCATGTTGGCAGCCAAGACGCAAAGGGGAGAGTTGTGTAGAACGGCACCTCCCCAAAAACTTCACAGCAAATTGTCACATAAGATAAAGCAACTATAGGTATTAAGTTTAAACAATTATATTCTATGATCCAACTGCAGTAGTATTAAAAAAATACACACACACACGTATATATATATATATATATATGTGTGTGTGTGTGTGTGTATGTATGTATACAACATAGAGCTCTGGTAACTATAGCAAACTTTACCAGTGGCTCTCCTCCGAACATATACAGACACTGTACTGTAATGATCCCGGGTAGAACCAGACCAGAACTGGAACCAGATTCATGATGGTAGAAAAGCATAACAGTAACTTTAAAAAATCATTTCATACACATCATTTTCCATTGTTTTTCCTTTTCCATGGATTATTTGTGCATGTAAAACCTATTCATTTTGATGCAGTAAAGTTATCCCTCGTTTGATAAGCACAAACTTCAGCAATGCATTCCAAACACCAACAGTACATCAGTATTCTACATGTCCTCTGTGTTTGTAGTTGACAGTGCTTGGATGTAACTTCAACAGTCTTCTCAGATGCTCTGTGCTCTTTCACTCTCAAGTCGAACTTTATCATTCCATCAAAGCTGGAGTGTTCTTTATTCAGAAACACAGGGATGAAAATGATTTCGAGCAATTGCATCACTGAAACCTAGAAAAAACAGAAGGTTAAGAGAAAACTCAACCCCTCAGGCTTAGTTCAGGTATTTTTCAGGTTGGAGTTTGTACACTCTGCCATCTGTCTTTGATATAGAGTTGATGATGGGATGATCCCTGCACAGAACAGTCATAATCATGGGGTCTTCATCACTTCTGACTTCAACACACTGGAAAACTGACTGATTCCGACTGATCGCACTAAGCTGTGAAGACGTTGATGCTAGAATGGAACGTCACTGGTTCATTATGTGATGATACCATGATCATAGTCTAATTAGTAAAATGACCACCTCTCTGTGACAGTCTATTGATGAAGCAGTAGAATTTTAGGCTGTAGTACATCTGACGGTGAAACTCCTTAATGTGTAGAATTGCTGGTTTTATGTCCATACAATGTTAACATACTGGTTGTTCATGAACATCAGATGAACTTCATGAAAGTGTCACAAATCCCTGAAATGTGATTTTTCAACTATGAATGGAAGCGTGAAAGGGTTCAGCTGGTCTCCACATTAAATGGTTTGTACTGTTTTGGAAAATAATGTAGTCTCAGAGCTCAGAGTGTCCAACCAATAGCCCAAACCTCTAAATGATCCAAATGACTAATGGAAAAGCAGCATTTTTTCATGTTTACATAAAAAATTACATGTATCAAAAGGGTTTCTGATTAATTCTGTGGACCAGGTATTTCAGATGTATGTATACAATATAACCTAAACAATATTACATACTTAAATAAAATATTAATTTTATGAACAACACATAACACATTTTTCCTCTGTAAAGTAGTGGTCTAACTGTTTGACATTTGATTCATTGCGTGTTTAGTCGAGTGGCACAAAAGGAAAAACCTTATCAAAGCGGTCAACCCATAGAGCCCTATTATCATCCATCAGCTGTTCGCGTTAGCAGCTAAACAGAATAACAACTCATCCATTCTAGCATCAACCCTGTGAAAGGATGAATGCATATGTTCATGATTTAATATGATTCTGCTGCATCATGAGGATGGTACTGATATTTATTTAGTCCAAAGTGGCTTTGGCAGGAAGAGAATCAGCTTTGAGAAGCAATATCATGTTGATTTCTTCATTTTCTCCTGAAATGCTTCTTTGAAATCAAAATAAAAGACTTGTGCTCATGTTTGTCTTTGTTTTTCTGCTTATTTTACAAGATAAAACATGGATGTTGTGTTAGTGATGCATTTCCAGGTTTTAAAAGATGGAAAATAAATAATTTGTCAGTGAAGGGGAGGCCTTGAGCACAGTGATGATGTTTCATGTATAGGTGAGACTGAAGGTTTGGGCTCTAGAGGGTGCCAGTGTATAAAAAAAAAAAAAAAAAAAAAAAAAAAAAAAAAATTTTTCAGGAAACGCCAAAAAAAAAAACAAACAAAAAAACAGAAATTAAGCATTTGATGATTTTGGTCAATAATGATAATAATAATATGAAAAATATGCACATCAATCAATACAATTAATATATGATGATATTACTGTAAACTTACAGACATGTCATTCACTGTTCTCCTCTTCCTCTGGGTCTCACCTTTGTTTTTGCAGTGTTTACACAAAAGACTTGATTTTACTTGGGGTCTGCATATCAGAGTCACATGCACACTATTATTCCATTATCATTCAGAATTTCACAGTATACATTTTCCTTTTGGGTTATTTGGAAAACAAATCTAATGAGCTCATTTTACTGCAGGTTGACACATATAGCAGCTGTTTATGCTCAGCATAGGCAAAAACAAAGAGCCTTTCTGGCAGAGATGATGATGCTCCAAAGTAAAACTCCAAAAAGACCTTTTTGACCTTGGCAAATATCAAAAAGCTGATTTTTCAGGAAGTTGTTTGAAGCATTTGTGTTCACACATTGAAAAACCTGTGGAAGACTTGAACAAGCACACACACACACACACACACACACACACACACACACACACACGCCACAATGTTTAGTCAGGTTATGCATGGCTGCATGTTAAAAGTAATATTAGTATCATATTTTCATCCATTAGTCATTACAACAGCTTATTAGGAATTTTGTCTTTTTCAGAATAAGAGCAAAAAAAACTCTCATTATATGCATGTACATATAGTCAGTGGTTGGTGTTCAATTAAGGATATCTTTTGCATATTAAACAGAAACATTTTCTCAGTTATTGCAAGAGATTTGACTTTTGAAAGCAGCATTTAAGACAAGGAACAGGTTGTGTTTTGTAGGATGTGCGCTGCAGATCTGCACACTACGTGCAAATGCTTGTGCAGAAATGACACTGCAAGGGTACAACAGGCTTTGTTGCTTTTACTTTTAGTGTGTGAGCAACTGGTAAAAACTGCAACCTTACAGTCATACCTTTAATTCTTTTAATAAGGACTGACCCAAATGTCTCCCCAGTGAATAATGGCTGTCAAGACTGGAGGGGATCGATCAGGTGGTCAGCTGGTGGACGTCACATCCTCCTGTTTTTACTGTTTTACTGTCAAGAGTCACAGAATCAACACATCTCCTGTATCTGCTCTATTCTGGGTTCTGCTTTCCATAGCAGCAGGACGAGGCCTCCTCGTTCATGCACTGAATCTAACTGTAACACAACTCTTACCACTCAAATTCTGTGCTTTATATCAGGGGAACATGAGTTTTGTTCCCATAATGAAGTCATGTTCTGTAACTGACTATTAACTGAAAGCTGGCTTCACACTATTTACATCCCAGCAACATAATAAATGCACAGCATGATGTGTTGTACCATTGTTTCTTTCGTATGTGCTCATTTTTACCAGCTCCTGAGAGTTCTGTCAGAAGTCACTGATTAAATAACATCCAACTGCTAGAATCCAGCTGGGGCAGAGTTACAGCTCAATACCTGAATTGTTGTTTCATCATTTTGGGCTGTTATACACTTGGTGCTGGAGTGTGTGTGTGTGTGTGTGTGTGTGTGTGCGTGTGTGATTATGCGGTGGTTGTTGGTGTTGGTGCACTGATTTTATA
>JAPQRP010000005.1:9775019-9785154 GCA_037367295.1 Apogon hyalosoma
TAGATTACACACAGGTGGACTCTATTTAGTCATTTGGTCAACATTCGATCATTCAGCAATCATCAGGCAACTTCTGAGGGCAATTGGTTGCACTCAGAGAAAAGGGGGTTGAATACTTTTGCAAGCCACTGTACACCTGTTTTTAACCACTACACCTACGCACTTCCCAGTACCACACAAGCTCTAAAAGCCAAAGCTGAACTATACTACACCAGTTGATAGCATCTTTTAATTTCCTATACTACACTGTTGACTCTTACGCTAGACTACAGTGAGATTAAATCCCACCTTCACCTCTCTGTACCGTATTACATGACACTACACTGCATTTTCCAGTAACATTTGTTACAACATCTGTATATGAATGATTTTTAATAATCCTCTGTAAGATAAACTTAATACGTTGGGAATTCATGCCTCAAGATTTCAACAAACTTTGAATCTGAGCACACACTTGATTCCAGACAATGTCCAACAATGTCTCCACACCCAGTTGTAACCATTAGATACATCCAAAATCCAGTCCCTGATACCAAGTACCTGACTCACAAGGACATTGTTCAAAAATAAAAGACAGAAATGGTAAAAATGAGTGTGAAAATGATTCTTTCTTCTGGGAGACTGAAGGACTGCCTCCTTGTGGTCACTGTTGATTATCTACAAGAACGTTAAATATTATGAGAATGCTTTGAGCCCTTCAGCTGTTTCTTACCACTCAGTTTTCATAAAGTCTTTGACTTGTGAGATATGTGGCACAACATGACCATGACAATTAACCATTGTTGTCCACAGATTTGACTGCTTTCTCCTCAGATAAGAAATAATGAGTTTCTCAACCTTGGACTTGATATGGCAATATGGGAATATATTTATTTCATATTTATTTCAGATGCCAGACCTACAGATGCAAGAAAAACATTGTTAGTCCTTTGGAATTGTACCTTTTTACTGCTTAAATATGATCAAAAATATCAACAAATTGGCAAAAGGCTCTAAAGGGATAAAGGAAACCCAATTAAACAAAACAAGCCACAAGATGAGCCACAATTATTGTTGTAAATTATCCAATCTAAAGGGTTCACAAACTTGTACTTGGTAAGTTGGACTGACTTTCAGCAGTCTTCACACACATCCAAAAACTTCGCACAAAACGCAGATTTTGACAAAGAAATCCAACAAGAAAAATTGCAATAGATATGAAATACTGATTGAGAGAAAGAATATGTGTTATTCTTAAGTGATTGATACACATCTGTGAACATACAAAGTAAAGTCTCCTCTGAAGCTTTTTAGTAATTAACACCCAATCACAGAGCCAAAAATGCTTAAGGCCAAAGTGTCAGATTAAACTTCACTGTTATGTTGTTTACATTTGCGAAGGTTCAGCGTTCTGACTGCGCTACAAGCTTTGATTTGCAACAGAAAGAAAATCTTATGACACAATTAAAGCAGCGTATGATGTTCATCACCAATTTTCCATCAAATCTGTAAAACCCGAGTGATAGCCTTAGTATCATGGTGATCCCCCCACACACACACACACACACAGTGAACAACTTAGAAGTTGAATCCATCACAAGCAGTCCATTTGTTTACATACCAAACTGAAACCGTCACTTGGGCCTTTCTGGAATTCCACGCAGCCGCAGCAGCAAGAAGCAATGAAGCTGGCCATATTGCAGCTGTGTGGAATTCCAAAAAGGCCCGAGTGACGGTTTGGTTTGGGTTTGGTATGTAAACAATGGGACTGCTTGTGATGGATTCAACTTCTAAGTTGTTCACCATGAGGGGAGTGATTTAGGCGCATAATCACAGAAAGACTAACTGATTCATGATACTTGGGCTATCACTCAGGTTTTACAAATTTGATGAAAAACTGGTGACAAATGTCATACGCTGCTTTACAGTTTCAACTATGTCTCTATATTAGTTCATATTCATAAGTAAGGACCCTTTCACAATGTCTTCTACTCGGAAAGAAATGGGGATTCTTTTTCAGTTTTTTTCAATTTGTGACTTGAAAATCATGATAGCATACCGCTCCCAATTATTTTCAGGTTTTTGGTGTATAATTTGCATGGATGCAGGATGAAATTTGTATAGAAGATTAAATTTGTAGATTAACAATACGTTCTGCCTGTAGTTGTACATAGCAGGTATATAAACTGACTGTCAAAGCAGTTGCATAGAATGAGGTTAAAAGGGGGAAAAAAAAAACATACAAGATACCCCATGCCAATACACATATACCTGTATACAGCAGATATGGAGTCATTTCCTGAAAAATGATAGTTATTTGGCTACATAAGTGCTCTGTATGTCAAACAGAGCACTGACTCAACACCTTGTGTACACCGTTTGCTTACTTAAGCAGCTCCTGCATCGTTGGAACATTGAAGCTGTTTAGCTGCATCACCACTGTGAGCTCAGAGGTGTCCTGACGCTTACACAGACCACTTCACAATAATAACACTGTCATTCCAGTGAGAAAAGAAAAAAACATGTAAAGGCCACTTTGGGTTGCAGTGATGTGAACAGAGCATAGGCTGTTACAGAGGAGTGAGCAGGTTGACTGAATGACTTTGGTGTGGATGTGTATCTGTAATAAACCAAAGACAATCTGACATAATGATCTAATTTCTTCTAAACGCTTCTTCACACTGCAGCCACTTTTATTTTCAATCCTCTTTAATGCTACATTACTATTACAGTTAGGTTTTCCATCCAAAAGTATTGTAGATTTCAGCCTGTCGAAAAACTAGCAAAATAAAACAAGAATGTGTGTTTCCATCCACAACTACTATGCAACTAGGAGTAGTAGGTTCCTTGAGATCAGCAGTACATGCATATTAATAGTAGAGTTGTTTAATTTTGTATCTGCCATCTGACAAAAAAGAGCTTAGAGTGAAACAATTAGTATAAATAGTTTAAAGCTTCAATTTATGCTTTGTCATGACCTCAAATAAATCAACATATTGAAATGACGTGATGAGAAGAATCTATATTTTTATACAGGATATACGTGAAAAAGTGATTTTAAAATCTAAAATTTACTTGTCATACTTTCAATAATGACCTCAAATCAGTTGGCAATAACGAACACTGACAAGTAACAATGTAGTATTTTTTTTCTACTTCTATGAGATAAACAAGTATGAATATCAATAATTACATTCTGACATTTACATGTTAACCTGCAGTCATTAACCTTCTGTATTCTCCACCTAGCGATACAAATTAACTGTCATCTGACAAAATAAACAAACATGCATGATGATGACAGTAACGTTGCAGGGATTTCAGCTTTAATTAAATTGATGTAATCAATCACAGAATCCTTAACTTTGTCCGTCGTACAGCCCTGTTTGAAGCTGCACATTATGGCAACAGTAAATGAAATACTGAAAATGGGAGGCAGAGTTTAGTCAAATAAAGAGGCTTATGATGTGTCAAAACACACAATATCAGCTGGCTGATACATTGGTAGAGTTGTTGCTGAAGGTAAGTTGTTCATTTTTGTGACACAAATAGTCTCACCTCTGATTTTACCAGGACACACACAAAAAAAAAAACAAAACAGGTAGATATAAACATCACTGTTACATTTGGGACCAAACTGAAATACTTTCATTGATGCTCAACTTTGTGATGCCTTAACAATCTGGATCTGAGTGCACTTGGCTTTAATAAGAGGCACAGCTAATGACACTTCATGGCCAAAGTGGGATGTGAGCTCAGATTTATTTATATTTAGTGAAAGTATTTGTTTATTTATTTCTTTCTATTGCGGCATAAAGTGAGTTAAACTGGATTTTCAAACCTCATCAGTAGATGTAAAGTGCCACATTAATGTATGTCCTGAGCTATTGATTGAGGAACTGACAAATGTAACTGAGGTCAATGACTTAATATTCTGTATTTTGTACCAAAACATGAAACTGGCTTTTGCTTTTCCTTCTCAACCACTGGTAGACACATGGGGCTTCTTGTTCATACAGGGATGTTTTGTCTTTCATGATTTGTTGTCTAACATTTAACATCTAGTATTTCTGTAATTTCTCCTTAATGGAGACAATTCATTACTGTTTCCATCTAAGTAATATAGCATTTCTGTTTGTTTCTTCTAATATGTAAAGGAAAACTGAAATCTCATCATCGGCACACACAGGTAGATGAATTACATGTCATTGATTCGCTGGATATACTACATTTACTCAGATAAAAAACAGTCCTCATAAAACTTCTGGTACCTGTCAACGCAACATGCTGTCAGTTAAGCATGATATTCACTCACACAATTTTAATCTAAGGCATTCAACAATAATATCTAGTTATTTTTAACACTCTCATCTGACTTGTTATTGTCAGGTTTCAGTCACTGCAGGTGTGTGTCTTTCTTTTTCAGCAAAACTGTAATTTGTAGAAGCTTGTAAGCACCACAGTAAGCTGATGTTTACACAATTAAAGCTCTGTTAAGGAATGAATAGTTTCTATCCACTGAAATTCGAGGGAACCACTTATTCCTTGTGAAGGTCACGGGGGTGTCAGAGCCTATCCTGGCTACCTATGGGTGGAAGTGGTGTACAACCTGGATGTATCATTAGAGGGCTGAGATATAAAGATAAACAACCATTCACTCTCACACTCACACCTATGGGCGAATTAGATTGACCAATTAATCTATTTACTAGCCTGTTGACCTGTGGGGAACCATGTGTTCTAGATCCTCTGATCCAGTTCATTCCTTTACTTTCTTGGTAAATTCCACTGGTATTTTCAGTTTAACAACCTCTCAGCTGACATGTCTGTTTCTGCACATGAAATTTGACACCATGGCAACGTAGCCCTATTGTTTATCTGTTGCTAGGTAACCCACTTCAATGATGGTCCTGGGCATAGTTATGTGTTTGGCCACTGGGAGGCCACTGTATTCCAAAATTACTAAAATCTCCCAAAATATTGGTCCTATCAACTTGCTGTTATCACTAGTCTCTTCCTTGACCAAAAATACATAGGTATGCCAAAGTGCAGCAGTCAGCTCTTTCCAGATTTTGTGTGATGCCCGAGACACAGAGTCCACTTCCTTTAATAATATAGGATTGCTCGATTGCCCACACTCGTTGGAATCATGACCTTCTTCTGTGAGCTGATAGTTCTAACCACTGCAACACCATTTCACCTGGAGGGGTTGTTATTTTTTAAATATTGTGAAAAAGAGTTTGTAGGATATTGCAGCACTTTTAATATTGCAAACAGGAGTGAATAAAAACATGCTTTTGTACTAAATACAAACATTTGTACTAATTAAACAGTAAATTATAAAGTTCCCACTCAACTTCAAAAATACACATAAAAATAAATGAGTGGAAATGGACTCAGACTATGTCCTGTTCACTTAAAAGACCTAAACACATCTTGTGAAGACTTACTTTAACAGATTCATTCAGATTGATGCAAACATATGTGCATTCTTTTCAATAAGTCAATAAAAAGAAGTAGAAGTCAGATACAGGTTTTGAAGTTTAGGAGAAGTTGCTAATTCATATGAACATAATGCTTCTTGCAAAACCATGTTAATAATTTACTTACTATATGACACAATAAAGCCAAACTACCATACAAACAGCAGACTGATTACATTCAGTGATGAAAACTGTGGATGTTCTCTCTCTGCCTGCAGAGCTACCATGATGCTAATTATTAAATTTAAGCAGATCTGACAGTGGGTTGCTTCAAATCCTCTGAAAGCTGAATGTTACATGGCTCATTAGATACTGTAGATCTGTCAATAAGCCCCCCCTTTCTTACAGCTTGGTGTTGGTGGGATACTGTTCATGGCTTTTAAATGAACCCATCACATATAATGTAATCTTTATTACTTGCCCATGTTAAAGCCAACTATCTGAAGTATAACAATGTGCCTCCGGGGTTTTTGTATGTGCATGCACACTGATGGAAACGCCTCAGATAGGAAAAACATCAGTGAATGCAGAAAGCATAGCCAGCAAGAGCAAACTACTTCTGCACTTTATCTTTGACACTTGAAAACGACCAATAATACTAATATCATGAGCAGCACATTTAATGTTAAAAGCATGTGCTTTCACAGCTGTAGCCTTGACGAGATGATTGGCTTTCCAAGTGACAGGTGCAAATTTAAGGTGAAATACTGACTTCCTCTTAAAGGCATGAAACTTCAGTTGTTGAATGGTAGTACGTTTCCACATGTAACTCCTCCATCAACTCTTATGACTATTATTATTGCTGTGTCTCATTTCTTTAATTCAGTTAGATTTAATTCTGTACCTTCAATACAGTACAGTATAAGTTCATGTCATTTTTGCCAACACATTCTAATGTTAGCTTTAGCTTAGTCTTACTTAACAGTGCTACTGGCAAAGCAGCACAATGTTGTTTCAATCTGTTTGGCATGGCAGATGGCTCCAAACACAATGATACCCTTAAGCCTCCAACAGCTATGGTAAAGAGCAGTTTAGTGATGCAAATCAAAGCTTGTAGCGCAGTCAGAACGCTGAGTCTTCGCAAGTGTAAACAACATAACAGTGAAGTGTAATCTGAAACTTTAGCCTTAAGCATTTTTGGCTCTGTGATTGGACGTTTATTACTTAAAAGCTTCAAAGGAGACTTTACTTTGTATGTTCACTGACATGTATCAGTCACTTAAGAATAACATATATATTTTATCAACTTTCTTAACCCACTGACTTTTAAGGTCACCTAACACCAGTTACACCCCCACCAGTTTTACTTCTCAATAGAAGCTCATATCATGTGGTTCAAACAGTGTTAAGAGATCCAACTACAGACTGAAGTGTCTGGGTAGAACAGTACCTGTCCATAGAGAGCTGAGCGACGAGTGTCACATCGGTGTTGTCAGAGCTGGGTTCATACTCATAGTGGAGGAAGTAGAGGTGCGTTCGGTGGACGGTGAATCGTTCTCGCCGAAACTCGTAGCATGGATCATCTTCATCCAGCTCAGACAAAGTCTTCTGGAGCTGCAGGTAGAGAGGAGCACCACGCTGGTCAGACAGATGTATAGATGCAAAAGCTAAGACACGCAGGTGAAACTGACCCCTACCTTCAGCTAGAAAATCTTTAGTATTTCAGTTTTATACCATTTGTGTTTACCTGGATATAAAGTCATCTTGTAAATAGATCGCAGACAGTTTTCTTTAATGGAAACTATTCAGATTATATCTGGTACAATAGACCTGAGCAACTTGCTTGTAGAATTCCACAAATACAATGTAGTACTTATTGTCAAACATGCCGAACTACCAATATATACAGATGACACCACATTATATGCATCTGCAACAACATCTGCTGACTGGACAGACCAATAGCACATTGAGTAAAAGTCATATTTATTCCAGTGCTAACACATAATTCTCTACCACAAAGCAGGTTACGGAGCTGTTTTTATTATTATTATTGGTGCTAGAATGTACTGAGTAATGAGAGGCCAAAATTATAAACATATAAGAAATCAGAAACAACAAAAAAAGACACAGATGTCAAAAACATATGATAAAAACAATGATAACAGCTTAGAAGATCAGCAGATAAAAACTATGTAAAGATTTAACAGGATGAAAACACTGTAAACAATAAACACGCACATGTACATCCACCTGCACTGTGTGGCTGATATCTGGTCATTAGTGAACATCACAGGTCATGTTTTGAGGGTTCATCTGTGCCCCTGTGTGCCACTGTGCACCACAGACTCGGACTGCTAATCCCACATAAGTCAATTTAGCGGCTGTCACAATTTAATGAAAATAAACTGCATTTTTCCAATTAATTCTCCCCATTTAGCTCTTGTTAAATTTCTGATGAAATGTCATATTCAAGCAGTGATACAGGATTTGGTGGAGAAAACTGAAGCCTTCTACACAGCGTGTACAGACTGTACTTGATGTGTTCATAGAGCAGCACATCAGCCAGTGTAGGACTGGATTCTGTCCTTGGGTCTATGTGACTTGTTTTCAGCTGAAGTGAAGACGTGCTTGACACAAAAGAATTGTTGTGGCTCTACAAAGCACTTTGCTTCAGGGGGAAAAAAAACAGTTGAAGGTCTGTCAGCAGAGGGCTTGGTGTGTGGCGTCGTTGTGCTTTGAACAGTGTGATTAGCCGAGCTGCAGTGAGTGACTGGGCTGTAGTGGCACCGTGGCCCTGAAGGAGCCCAGTCTGAAATGTGCTGCTGGAGCCAATCCCTCAGTGACTTCATTAGTCTAATCATCACTTTAATGGGATTTAAATCGCTGCTCAAACTCTGAAAAATTGAGTGAGCAAACTATTTCCTGAGTTAAGGACACATTAGAATTGACTGTTGGCAAAAAAAAAGGACTCTGGCACAGTATGATGAAAAATTATAATGTGATTAACTGACCGCAGAACTGACACTTAAATGATTGCCCTGCCCATGGTGGCTGTTCCTAAAAAACCCAACCCCTGACCACTGGTGACCTTCATCAGATGAGAAGCTGCAGAGTGAAGGATCAGAGCCTGGATGACAAACAGAGTCCGTATGTAGAAAAGCTCAGGACTGCGCCATCTCCACACAGAAAGCATTTCATCCTGAATTTACTTTGGTGTCACACTGATCAGATACACTGCTGCTGTAATTAGTTTGGCTGTCTACACTGGTCACTGAAGGACTCCTGTGTCATGCTTATAGAACCATGCAGGCCTTTTTTAAATTTATTTGTGTGACTACTCTGATTGTGTTTCAGAATATGTACAATTCAGAAATTTAGATCATCAAAATGTTAACATGCCTGAGCAATTCCATGTTGCAACACCCAGGACTGAAAAATCCAGAACTAAGACTCCCATGTTAAAATGCTAAGTTTGAAACAGAAAGAAAAATGTGATGATGAAAATTTTGACGAAAACAAAGTGGTTTGTGGCTAATTTTCACCATTCACAACAATGTACAGGGGGTGAACTTTTCTAGAAATTTATTTTTAACACAATTCCTATTTATACAGATCTGTAATCTCCTTTGACCGCAGTTCAAAGTTACATAGTTACACATTCATTTCATTAGAAGAGGTAAAAAAAAAAAAATATTCTGACTATACAGGCAACAGTGTATATTCAGGCTTAAATATATGCATAATTAAGCATGTAGTTGCTCTGAGTAACAAGTGGATGAATAATGTCTCATCGTTGTCTTTTACCCCTTCATTAATTCTTTTTAGTGAGTACAACATTTTTACTCACATTTTTAATCACTTTTACTGTAATTAATAAATGATATTATTGATAATGTAAGTTTTGACACTAACAGGTGGCTCCAAAAATGAAACAAAAAAAAAAAACAACAAATGGTGCCAGGCACAACAAACCCCGCCCCTTGCACAAATTGTAGCTTATTTTGGCATTGATCCAGCTGATGTCATCATGTCTATGCGTGTGCTGATGTCAGCATATCAATTTCCTCTATATTTGTGGCAAGTCTGAAGTAAATTGAAACAAAATTTATGTTTTTATAGACATGTGAAATTTCGCCCATTATAAATAAATGGGAGAAGAGAAAAGATTTTAAAAACTCCTAAAACATTGAAACTTTGACCTACTTTTCCCAAAATGTAACTGCATTTAATCTGGGTCACTGGAAATCTATAAACCCAATTTGGTATGAATTCAAACAATAGTTTTGCTGCTAGAGTGTTAAAGAAACAAATTGAACCAAAAACAATACTCCTTGCCTCCTCTTCGGAGGGTGGGGTAAAAATCCCACACCATAACCACGGTCAAACTTGAGATTTGTAAATTGCTGTCTATAGTGGCAACATATTGTCATAGTGTCTAAAGATGCATTTTTGCATCTTCAAACAAATTAGCACCCAAGATGTGCACAAAAAATTTTAAAAATGCTGAAAATATTGCAAAAAAAAATTACATTAGGTAGAGATTGAAAAAAAAATGGAGTATTGAGAAACGCTAAAGAAAATATGTGGATTCAGATTTTGTGACTTTATTATGTATGTGTGTTCATATGTGAATCAATATGAGGACTCCATCTGTGATTTAACACAAGACAATGAAACATTAGATGGAAACAAAATTAAATGGTGACATCCATGAAGAACTGCAGAAATGA
>JAPQRP010000005.1:9785254-9798007 GCA_037367295.1 Apogon hyalosoma
TGATTTAACACAAGACAATGAAACATTAGATGGAAACAAAATTAAATGGTGACATCCATGAAGAACTGCAGAAATGAATGTTAGACAAAAGCTCTGACAAATGGTGTCAAAGTAAGAGAAGCCAGAGGATGAGGCTGAAGTCTTACATGATCCCGATCAGTGGTGCAGTTCAGGGACAAAAGCTAAAGCTAAAATACCTGATAAATACCTCCTACATCCTACATGAGCTCCTCAATCACCAGCTCAAATGATGATGATGAACCGGCTAAAATAAATACTTGCAAAACACTAGTGGATCCTCCATTAACATCCGTGATACATTTAGAATTAAACCTGACTTATGACAGACCCGATGCTCTTATTCGGCTGAAATGCTGCTCACACTAAGCCTTCAGTGAACACAGTTAAGGCCTCTGTGTGCTTCGTATAAATTATCCAACTGCAGGTTTTAAGAGTTTATTCCTGTTCTTCCTGCTTCCCACTGGTTCTCCATCTCTCTCCAAACGAGTCTCTGTGGTTTCCACACCACTCACATTATTGCATACTGGCCTTTTGTAGAATAGCATGGGTTCAACTGTCGGATTATACGTTTGGGACAAGAATTGTTGAATGCAGCCCTCCCTCAATTCTGCAGTGGTTAGCAGGGGGTTTCACAGTCTGTTCTGGGGGTAAGAGGAGTCTTTGTCTGTAACACCGTCCACCAACAAAACATCCTTTTCACTCTAAAGCAATACATGAAGCAGCTCTCCATTCAGTGCACACTGTCAGCTCTGAAGGAGATGAAGAGCTCACACACATAAACAGTAGTTACCTGGCTGACCAATACGACTGTTTAGTTCATGTAAATAAGAAGAACTGAGGAAGAAGCATACGTTTTTGATTTACTTAGTTTCTCCACCGATTACAGCTCTGTATTTATTCATTCATTTCAAGCAGAAGAAAAAAACAAAACTTTTATGTGTACAAATAACTAATATCAGAGCAAATACATTAATAAATAAAGGTGATCAAAGACAATATAGCATTTGCCATGTACACTAGTAATAACAAAATAAATTCAATAAGTATTGCTTGAAAAGGAGTGGGATGAAGAAAACTTATCAAATCTCACCCCATCTCTCATTTATACAACATAACACATTACTTTGGCTTCCTAAATGGTAAAGTTACATCTGTTTAGAGTCCTAATAATGTAAAAAACAGACAGTAAACAGATTAGGAACACTAATGCATGTTACACTTAGTAACTCTCTAATTGATAGTCTGCATAACTTATAATACTATATATTTTAACAATAATCACATACCAAATAATGATAATGGACATGACACATACCAACATGGTAAACAACGACAAGCACATACCAACAAAGGTAAGAAAGAGCCAAGGATGGAATGACCCAGCAATTAACAATGAGCCCCACCCTATCTGTACTGTGACCAGACCATACGTTTGTGAAGTGCTTTAAAACTGTAGATATTTTGGCATTGCTTGTGGTGCAGATCCAGACTGTTCCAGTTTCACCCCACATACAGACAGACTTCCTGGTAGTTCGAACCTTAGGAAGTGTAAAATTTCCAAAGCCTCTTATGCCATAAGTACTCTCTCTAAGTGCAAATAACCTTTGTATGATATTTGGTAGTGATTTGTTGAATGCTTTAAATAAAATTAACAAGGTATAATATTTCACAAGGTCATGAGTCTTAGATACATTGGACTGAATAAAGAGATTATTACAATGTGCTAGAAATTCAGCCTTGTGTATGATCCTCATAGCTGGTTTTTATAGTATGAATAATGGATGTATGGAACATTGATAACTGTTTCCCCACACTTTGATACAATAGGTGAAGCATGCTCAGACTACTAAACCTTAAATCCTGGTTTAAAGTAGAATATCACACATAATGTTCACATGGTTTTTGGGAGGACTAAAATGGTCTCGTACAGAACAAAAGCAGACCTTTTACAAGACTGGACTGCATTGTACAAACACAGTATTTAGAGGCTGCATGAGGCTATAATTAGTCTCAATTTTAGGTTTTGAGCTTTATACAAATGTCAGTATGTTAACATTCTCAAAATAGATAACTAATCAGTAGGCTATGTGAGTGTGGGTATGTGTGTATGACTGAGTGTGACTTAGCTTTCACATCTTTGCTGCTATTTTAGAGGCATTTTTTAAAGAAACACCTGCCAAAAGTCTGAGGCTTAGATACTCTTTAAAACTGTACTGCAATAAATGTACTTAGCTGCACTCATGGGCCACAACCAAATCAGGTTAATGTCAGTGAAACATTGTTCCTTCTGTGCAGTGTCAGTAAAAGAATGAGGAGGAGGAGGACCTGTTTCCTGAGGTCAAACTGGAAAGTGATGCTAAAGCCAAATAAAGAATTCTGTTACAGGGTGTGTGACCTGGACTCCTTCCTAGTTAACCTCATTTTCAGTGTCTTGTACACAGAGTTTGATGGAATGAGTGCATGAGCAGCCCCATTAAATGCTCGCTCCAAAATGCTCCTCCCCCCAAATGGAAATGCAGCTTTATATTCCCGCTGACAGAGGTGTCCTCATCTTACAGACGCTGCTCATGGTTGAGCTCTGGTGTATTCTATGTCTCACAGTGTGGCGCCTACGCTGCCTCCAGAACTCACAGCTAATTATTACTGTTTGTTTGTTTCCATGCTCATAAACTCATACGGAGTATGGCAGTTGTTCAATACGCCATATGCTGCACCGACTCAATTCTTCAGAAAGCTGCAAGTTTTGTCCTACACAACGAGGAAAATATAATTGTCATGCACATCGATTCTCATCTCACTTGGTGGTCTTGTAGGACTCAGGGGGAGTGTTTTGGGAACAGCACTGTCTCTAAATACAAGAAATGACAGGCAGCTGTCCCTTCAAAAACAGAGATGTCGTCTACACCTTATTAGAAAAACATGCTTCCAACTGGACACACAAGGCAGGGGTTGGGCCAAAGTTATATTCACTTTAACTATTTGACCCCTTAAATCCCTTTTAATCAATAAATAAGAGGTTAAGTATTTTTCATATGCTATTTATTTTAAATTTACTTTTGACTTTTAACTGCCTACTCAGACATGAGGGCAAACCTGACCTTTTCAAGAGGATCACACTGACTGATAAAGGAAAATGACTGAACAACTGAGACATGAAAGAGATTGATTCATATAAGATTACATACAAAAAAAATCAATCAACTTGAGAACATTCTTTGAGCATCTCAAACAGTGTCTTTGAACAAATATTTTGGTTAAAAATGTTAAAATTGATAATGTTTTTGTGTCATTCACTCAAACTTTGATTCTGTTATCTCATGTTGTGTTAATAGAAATAAACCATTAGTTACTGGAACTTGTTACTTATCTAAAAGTAACACAAATTTTTACCAATAACAGCATTTTAAAAGTAATCATTTACTTGGAAAAGTATTTTTTGTGTTATTTTTAAATGTTTTTTAGCTACAGACTGTTGTAAAGGGACACCTATTAAATCGCATTTATTGTCCATCATGTGTATGTGTGTCTTGGAATATTCAGGCCAAATAGAATGACCAATGACAAGCTGTGACATTGTACGGAACAGGAGAAGATGGAAATCACTATCAGATGGAAGAAATGGCGATGGATAAAACACACTCAAAGGAAACCAGCGAACAACATCTCACAGTAATCACTAGAGTGGAACCCACAAGGGAAAAGGAAGAAAGGGTGACCTAAGAAGTCTTGGAGAAGGACTGTCACGGAGGAACATCAGCAGACAGATATGGTGTGGGAACAGCTAAAGCGGGCAGCCAAGAACAGAGTTCGCTGGAGAGACCTTGTGGAGGCCCTATGCTCCAGTAGGAGTGAAGAGGATTAAGTAAGAAATGTGTATGAGAAATGTGTGTCTGCTATCTTTCCACTGCTGGTATCAGCTTGCCTTGATGAAGCTTAAATGTGAAAGTTATCATTTCTGAAACTAAATGCTATGTCAGTATTTTTCAGGTGAGAACATAGCTGTTTACACTTTAAATTTGTGATCGATTTATTAACCCTTTATCAGGCAAGTGACTATTTTTGGTAATTTCCTCAGATATTAAATATAGGGCCAATCCCATGCCTCACTGAGGTCCAAAGGCATGTTGTTTTGTTTTTTTTGTTTTTTTTTATAATGTTATACAGTGATTCAGATATTTTATAGACAATTTGAAGCTGTAAATAGTGAATATGAGTGATTTTTGTCAGTTTATGACCTTATGACAGTTGTTTTATTGCATGTACTTACTTTTTAGCAAGTGCAGCGCAGATGTTTTAAGGCTAGAGGAGGTAGATGATGATGACTAATAACACACTAAGGTTGAAATTGTGAATTTCAGAGTATTTCAAGGAGTGCCCTATAAAGGGTTAAAGCCATCTTGCTAGGTCAGCTCAGCAGCCCACATCCTCACATGATGGTGCATGACATCTTGATGAGGCGTGATTCCAGCTCAACTGATCTGTGATCTGCATAATTATACATCATGATCACCTTGACCTGCTTGGAACCTGGTGAAACTGGTACTGGAAATAGTATCTGAATCCCTGGTGGTCCATGCCGTCAAGGTGAGTTTAACTACCATCAGCACAGGTGGCTACATACACCTGAGGCACATTTGAGTCCATACTGATTGACTCAAATTAAATAGCAGTCTGCTAGGATTTTAATAATTTGTGTTGAGATTCACTAACACAAGGCTGTTATTTTTCGAGGGGTTGTTATGTTCCTTGAGTGTGCTGTGGGCCAGACTGAGATGGTCAACAGGCTGTTGGGTTGTATTTTGCCAGTGTGTATTATAGTGTGACAAAGTGTTTGCAGGGGGTTGTGTGGGTGGATGGGTCAACAATCTTAAGTCACTTCCACCTACATTCTCGCTGTTGTGGTCAGCTTCGCTGGGACAGCCGAACAGCTCACGCCGCAGCAGGTTCCCATCGTACTCCAGAAAGGTTAGATACAGATTCCGGAAAAACTCCACATGCTTGTTCTTTACTCTCAGTTTCTTGGGGGAGTTCCAGTGGATCACCTGCAGAACCAAAGTAGAGTAAAGGTTAGCTACTTTCTCTGTTGTCACAACCTGGAAATGAGATTCTTTTACAAAGACAGTAGCTTCAGTCCTAATCATCAGCCACATATGCTCTGCTTCATTTCAAGCAGACACAATCAAGAAAGAACAGCACAGTTTAGCACATGGTCGACTGATGAGAACACAGGAATTCAACTAACAATAAAGAAACAGCTTGATACTGAGAAACAATCTGAGAAACATAATAGAAAGCGCTTTATGGAAACAACATGACACTGCAGAACAAGGAGGTGGAAGGCAGAGAGTTAAAGGGTGAGTGTAGCAATTTCAGTTGAGTGAGATCTTTGCAAAGGAACATCTGTAGGTGAGTAAATGCAGTGGAGATGGAGCTGGAAAATCACAGAACACAGTTTTTATACATTTAGTCTACATGGTTGGTAAACTAGCTGGTTGTTAAGCTACTCATGTTATTTCCATGTATTCTATCTACTGCAAAACTGTCTCATCCAGTTGCCATTCTACCACTTTACATGTGATGATGAAGGGTAAAGGAAGTGGATGAAGCTGATAAATAAAGTTGTAATTCTTAAAAAAAAAAAAAAAAAAAAAACAGAAAAAAATGAGAAAAAAGTTGGTTTTAGTTAGTTTCTACTGTATCTGTGCAATCAAATGTTAACGACTGCAGTCCTTTATGAGGTGTTTCAGATATTCACATTTTGTATTTTGTTTGTCAGACCTTTATCTGTGCTGTCCAACTCAGGGGAAAGTAAATTAAGTAACAATTTATGTCAACACACAGAGCTGAGCATGAAGTAAAGTAATGCACATGCAGCCATGAAGAACCAGGAATGTAAACAGTATTTAAGAGACTTAACATCTACTGCAGGTAAAACACTGATGATTAAAACTAATCGTGATATTTAAGTTGAATAAATGAATTTATCCTCTAGGGTTAGCTTCTAGATGGTGACCGGTGCCTTATTTAAGAAAGAAGTTATAGTTAATGAGCATTTTTTTTATTTATTTTTTTAAATATTGATAAAACAGAAGAGACTGTGCACTGTCCATGGTACTGAACAGCTATTTTCATGGTGTAAAGGATGTCAAGACTAACTAAATATAAACTTAAAATATGTTTGCGTGAAAATAAGAGTTTATTTAACTTCTGTACATTTGGGAGTGTTATGTGCCTCTCCACTCGGCTCACTAATGACCTCAGGACCGGGTGAAATTGTGAATTGTTTTGCATTCAGTGTGTTCCTATAACACCTTCCTCAGGCGTTCCAAATAAATTAACATGAGTGGAGAAAATCCTGTCCCTTCTACAACCTGCTCCCTGTCCTAAGCTGTGCCTCCTCTTTGTGCAATTGTCACAGCCATGCAACATGTAAATGTACCACTGCCAACATTAGTCATTCATGAAATATATTCTGCTCTTCAAATTCTATGTTTGGAAAGAGAAACTTTAAAAAAACACAGCAACAAATTCAACAAATGTCCATGGCTTTCCATTGCTAACTTTTGACTGCACAACCTGAATTTTTGACAGTGGTGAAGTAAATCTGGTTATTTCTTTCTGTTGTAGAAGATAAACCTGCCTGGTGTGCACAGCAGACACAACAAGTGGTGCCAGGCACAACAAACCCCGCCCCTCGCACATATTGTAGCTTATTTTGGCATCAATCCAGCTGATGTCATCATGTCTATGCATGTGCTGATGACAGCATATCAATTGCGTCTATATATGTGGCAAGAGTGAAGTAAATTGAAACAAAATTTATGTTTTTATAGACATTTGAAATTTTGCCCATTATAAGTAAATAAAAAAAAAAGATTTAAAACATTCCCAAAATGTAACCACATCTATTCTGGGTCACTGGCAATCTATAAAACTAATTTGGTAGGAATTCAACCAATAGTGTTGCTGCTAGAGTGTTAACAAAGAAACAAACCAAACCAATAACAATACCCCTTGCCCCCCGTGGTGTAATAACAGAATTGCATATGTTTGTGTGTCCAGCACGAGTCATGAAACTGG
This sequence comes from Apogon hyalosoma, assembly GCA_037367295.1. Taxonomy (NCBI): domain Eukaryota; kingdom Metazoa; phylum Chordata; class Actinopteri; order Kurtiformes; family Apogonidae; genus Apogon; species Apogon hyalosoma. The sequence goes on from JAPQRP010000005.1 coordinate 9,792,356, forward strand.
CCATAAACCACAACGGCAACTAGCATCCTCTTCAGTCTGTAAAGTTCTGTGGAAATTACTGTTATGAAACTTTTATAGGGGATAAAACACATTTTAAAATGTTTAAATGGAAATATCTAAACATAACTTTCATCGTGCAGATAAAACACATCAAGTTGATAATCCTTCTTATTTATAGGGCAAACAGTTATTCATATCAAAAAATCACTCTCTAGTAGAATGAAGAACAGCCAACAAAACTCATTCGATAATGTTTACATGTTTTAGTAAAACTCTGGGTTCAGCAAATTCACAGTACATAGTGTGACCTGATTATTTTAATGCAGGTAAACAAAATAAAAGATGTAGTTGTTTGGCAAACTCCTCTAGGAGGCTTATGTTTAAGCATCCTCCAGCAGCTGAGCACTGTCCACTGCTGTAGTTTTATTCCCTTTTTTTGTAGCATTATACAACATTTTTACATTATATAACATAAATATTTAAGGAAACACTTCAGCTGTTTGAGTGGAACATCATCTCCACTCACACATTCACCACAACATCGAGGATCATCAATCTTCAGGTTGTTAATATTTTGATATCATTTAATTTGAAATGCATCTTTATTTATGCTTTGAGCAATTATATTAATGAGCTATAACACTAACAAAATCATTAAAAGACACCACTGGGCCTTTTTATACTTGATTAGATTCAAAGCTTTGAGGCCAAACTAAGTCTGTACAGATGGCTGCTGGTGATGTAGTCTAATCAGTGACACATTAAGTCAAATTGATGGTGGGGGAAAAAGTACACTCTGTTAGTGGGAGTGGCTGAAATTCATGTACACTCAATCCTTCAGGTGTTTTTTCCACCACCTATTCAACAACTATCACATCTCAGTACAGTACGTTATGAGTTTTGCTCCATATATTTTACACCAATGACTTGTACAGTAAGGTGCAATGTTTTAATCCTGTCTTTATTAAAAGTGTCAAAAAAGCTAAATGTGATCTAAATAAAAGCAGTGGTCTGTGAGGAACTGAACAATACAGGGAATTATTCATCCTAGCTGAAAGGGTTAAAAAAGAATAAAAAAAAAAAAAAAAAAAAAAAAAAAACAAAATAAACACCAAAATTGTTCAATTAAAAACATTTTTCCTTTGGGTTGTACATATACTCAGATGAGGTCCAGATAAAAGCTCTGACCTAAGGAGGTCTGTGAATAACTTCAGAATAACTGTTTTTGCAGTGCTGCATTAAACTGAAGCTGAAAAAAAGACAGTAAACAGCTTAAAAAAAAAAAAAAAGACTGATTTCAGACACACTTTCATTGTTTGCTAATAACTGTCTGTTCAGTGACCCAACGTTAACCAGTGTCTGACCTTTGAACAGAAATTTGATATAATTTCCTTCAGAATATCTGACCCATCTTAGCTATATCTGACTGATAACTTAGTTACTATAATACCATAATGCAGTGAGAAAATCCCTTCGTGTTTCTTGAATTACAGTACATGCAACATGTTTTTGGTCAATTTTTTTGTGTCCATGATCAGTAATGAACCTCCTAAATTCTCAGTCAGTCTGTATGTAATAAATAAAATGGTCACTACTGTTCAGCTTTAAGTGGCTTTTAGCATCAAAAAAGACCGATTACGACACATTCCTCTAAGGCTAAAATATATCTGCTGTTGGACTTACAGGATCCATTACAGATAGTACAAACACTCATTAAAATATAAATGAATAAATGACTTAATGGAAAAGCAAAGCAGTTTTTAGAAGGTCATGAAGAAGACTCAACTCTACACCAACACCAGATCTGTGTTTGTGAAAGCACATGTTCCTCTGAGACAGTTTGCACATGAGTTCTTGTAGATGTTTGAAGTGACTGAGTGTTGGAACAGCAGGGACAGGAGGGTCTCACCTTCAGGTCTGACACGTCTTTGTAGCACTTCTCAGAGCGGGTGTGGTCTGACAGCTGGACGTTCCAGAAGCAGGGCAGCTGGTGAACCAGGAAGGGGTTCTGTTTGATCACAGCATTGAAGATGTCCTGCACGCACACACACATACATCAATGTTAAGCTTTGCCATATGTTACATCAACAACAGGACATCAGCAGCATACTGTCTGCTCTAATCCTGCTACTGGGTTATTTGATGACCACAGAAAGCCCCATTTATCATATGTGACATAATTTAGTAGAAGAAGGGATTTGATAGTTTTTATACAAAGAGTGAAATGACCAAATAATTACTGCCAATGAGTGAAAACCACAATTTTAAAGTAGTGTCAAAAGTATAGAAGTCTCTCTGGGTTCTTTGGTTTATTTACAAGTTGTCTCATGCCCAGTTGTCTAATAAAAACAAAATGTATGTAATATAGGACTAAGAATTATGACTAGATGGTGACTAATCTACAGCAAATGCAAAAAAATAACAACAGTGAGATCAAGTGATTCTGTTTTGATCGTCTCCTTGGGTTTCTTTCCCACAGTCAGATGTGACCATATTTGTCCAAGAGGATGGAGACAGGAAAGAGCAAACAGCGAAATATTAACAAATATAACACACAGAGTTGGGTTTAATAATAAAATGACAAATTCATATTATATACACATATACATATTGTATAAACACAATAATCCTCATTATCTCCCATATTTAATACATGTCATTTTACAGCCCAAGGGGTTGCCACTTGATGTACAGGAAGTACAGGGTTCTACACCAGGAATGTGTGATATCAAAATCTTAGCTCACGGTCAGTTTTAATTTGTCCGACAACCTACATTTAACTGGGATTTTAGAGTAAAAAATAAATAACAGTGCTGTCAAAACTAGTCGACACAGTTACACATCCAATTTTCAAGTATAATTACAGAGAGCATTGTACTAACTTGTTGCCGCATTGTTGTTCCTAGTATGGGCAGGTAGGTTAGTAAGTTTCAGTCTGTTTCTAAGTAACACTTTAGCATCTGTCCACACTTAAATGTTCAGGAGAGTTTATTTAAAATGTTGTTTTGCTACTGATGAAGAAATAATGATGAAGAATTACTCGATCCATCAGCTGCAGGACTGGCACCTCCACTGAGCAGTGAGTCTGATTTACACAGGTGCTTTAGAGTTATGTTAGTGTAAAAACATTTTTTGATTCATTGTAAAACTCTGGTGGGACAAGTTGGACAGCCAGAGTCTATGATTATTAATGGAAACACTGCTGCAGTATGTACACCAAAATGTGGACTACAGTTTACTTCAGATATTGTCAAAATTGCAACAATGTTGGACCAAAATGATGCAAAAATGCTGATGTATTAGTCAGTTAATAACAAAGGCCATAACACACAACTAAGTCTGCACATATTTTACAACAGGTGAGAAATTTCTGATCGTTGATGGTGATTCTATTTCAAAAGATCACATGACCACCCTGCCCTAGCTGTTGACTACAGAGGTGCTTACTAACACTATTACATTAGTGTCCAAATTAGATAAGTTAGTATTTTAATAGCCTTATATCATAGTTTCATATTTCGTTGACATTAGATTATGTACTGTTTGAGGGATTTAATGGTTTAATCTATCCCAGAGAATGCATAACTATAACAAAATCTCCTCATCCTATGTTTACTCTACCTCTCAAAATGGTGCTCCTAGCTAAATACTATTATACAGAGGATTGTAAACCTATGAAAGGCTAGAAATCAGTCTTAAGTTGGAATCTCTGCTGATGTTAGATGTATTTCTCCTGGGTAGATATATAGAATACTACAGACATCTTGGTGTTTTGGGAGTCTTTGGAGCTGTCTGTAGTATACATCCTTGTACTTTCAGGGGTTCTGGATGCTTTACTCTGGCGACGTCCTCACCGTTACTTCAGCTCTCAGGTGATTGAGGTGTTTCACTTTCTACACACCTGTACTGTCAAATGTTCTCCAGATGTTACTGCTGTGGGGACAGTTCACTTCTCAATCCTCTTCTGTCTCATTAGTGTTCTGCATTCGTCCAGATGTTCAAGACTTTATTTCATATTTACTGTATGTGTAATCGCAGATATAAAACCCAACACCTCACATTGCTGAGGAAATGTGCTTTGTTTATATCCAGGGGACTTTCTGGCTCTTGGATGGCTTGCTGAGATCTTTGCTGCTTCACAAGATAAGAGTTGCAGTGACAGATTCCAGCTTCTTAATGGGAGACATAAAAACTCTATAGCCACATAATGAATGCTGCGATAAAGAGGGCTGACAGTCCATTGGAGGAGCTCATACGGTAGAAGGCAGATGGAATGCCGAAACGATTTCCAAAGCCCCCGTTCATTTTCCAAACTGCGTACCTTGCGGGACTTTGCTTAATGAAGGTTTAATTAAAATCTCATAAACGCACCTCATCTAGATGAGCTCTGAATAGTTTGAAGATAATGGAGAGACCCTTAACCAAGGTCTTGCAGTGTGCCCTTAGAATCTTAGATATGGAATACAGCATGGTTAGGTAAAATGCATTTATGACCTTCAGGACCAAAGTGTGCAGAGACAGGACATTCCTGATCTAAACGGCCAGATTTACTGAATGGGATAAATTAAAGTGATGCCACAGTCTTAAAAAAGCACTTATGGGAGCAGCCAGTTTGACAAAGGATTTAGTAACAATGCAAATTTAAGAACAATGCGGCTAGGTCATTTCAAGATCTACCAAGAGTAGGGCAAGTTACGACAGGGTCACAAACAAGACAGCACGATGAGGGAATGTATAATCTAACAACACAAAGATGAAATTGCAGGTTTTTGTGAAAAAAATTACCAAGTACTAAAATACTTCGAAATCACATTGCCTAACCTCTAAAAAAAGGGGTTTTATCGGGAACACTACCTCTTGTGAGGCGAATACAGAAAGACCTATTCTTTTGTAGGTGACCATAGCACTGAATTCTGACTTCCACAAAACTTGTTTTTATTAGTAAAACCCATTGTGTAGCCTATATTATTCTATAATATTATTGTTTATTTAAACCAACATCAGTAACACTGTGCACTGTCCATGGTCCTGAACCATTAAAAACAACTGAATATTTAAGTGTCACTGAGTTGAAGACTTCATGTGTTTCATGAAAGTTCTTTGATGTGAAGGATGATACGAAGCCTTACAATATGCTGAGAACCAACATCAGGAGGCTATTCAAAACACTGACACATAAATGTATGTAGCAAAGCAGACACATAGCAAACAAATCTCTGCTGAGAGTTCTTTTCTCCTGTCAGTGTTTAATGACACACAAACTCAGACATCATGGTGCATTCAGGTACACCTTGTAAATCTATACACAAATGGCCACAGAGGTTGCTGAAAACAGTAACCTTTTTTTCTTTATTTCCTTTGTTTCAATCCCTTTTGGGACAAAAGCAATACCAACATTAGATGGACAAACTATTTTATCAACCTATAACCCTGCGACTTGTAGGAACTGCAGGGGCTGGAGGGTGGTGAGCATGGCAATACTTTGTATTTACTTATTTTGTACATGGTCCCTTGTTAATTCAACTAAACTAAAAACCATAGGCTTCCATTTGTCATGCAGAATAGATACAGAAATGCAGAATGTTAGAGCTGACAGCAAAAGAACCCTCTTCTCTCAGGTTTCAGCCATTATCAGGACAAATATTAGCATTA
>JAPQRP010000005.1:9798107-9812455 GCA_037367295.1 Apogon hyalosoma
GCAGAATGTTAGAGCTGACAGCAAAAGAACCCTCTTCTCTCAGGTTTCAGCCATTATCAGGACAAATATTAGCATTATATAAAGTATAAATGAATACCTTATAAGACAAAGCATAGTTCATTATTAATGTTTATGGTCATTACTGCATTGAGATTTGTTAATAGATACTTATCCAACTGGTGGCTTTATCAAATTATATACTATCATGAGCATATTGATCAGATATGAATGGTTATATTTTGCTGATATACAGTATAATTATAAATCAGTCTTAATATGATAAAACGTTATTTACACATTGAACCCCCTTGAGAACAGATAACACAATCAAGCAAAATGAGTTGTCAGTGGTTACAGATGCGTAATATGTAACTGAAGTGTCTGGGGGACATTTGTTGCATGGAATTTGTTCCCGTCTGTACATGTGGTGTGTACATCCCTACGCTCACTATAAAATAAAGTAAAAATCGAACATGTTGCCAAATATTGAGGATTTGGTGGGTGTGAGGTATGATGACATGCATGTGTGTTTGTGTGTGCTACCTGGTCTGCTAGGGACGTAGACAGCATGCTCATTAGTTCCCTCTCTGCAGTCAACCTCCACATCTGCTCCCATCTCAGCTTCCGTAGCCGATCCAAAAGAAGCAAAATCACTCCTGGAAAGCAGACACATACACGCACACACGCACAAACACACAACATATACACACAGTGATATGGTAGCTTAAAAGACAGATTAGTATCTCCCTGCCTGCAAAGGTGATAAAGTCCCTCCATGAGGCTGTGAATCACAGCCTTGTGTTTTGTGAGATAAAGCAGTAGGCTTTCAGCTTAAAGACAGACAGGCAATGGATGTAGCAACCGTGTTCAAATCCTTCTGAAAACACAAATCATTCAGAAGCTCACACGCTCCTCAGCTAACTTTTTCCACAAACAAACGTGAGAAACTTTGTGTCTGTTCCCTCCCTATTAAAAGAAGTCTCTGGCAGCTACAAATAAAATCAAGCAGCCAATTTTCAGAGGGAGAGACATGGTGAATAATTTTTTCAGATCAGAACAAAACAAACCATCGTTCACACCCCGCTGTGCTCCATCTGTTACCACACCGCCACCACCGCAAAGCCGACCAACCGCAGCTGAACCCGAGGCTTTCTGTCAAATTGCTGCTGTGTGGAAATGCAACACATGCCTTTCCTGTCTTCAAAATACGCAGTTTACTGAACATAAACTAAAAACATTTGCTAAATGTTACTGTATTTCAACAGAGTTTTAGGTATCTGTACTTCGATCTTACCACAATTACCTATACTTTCTGTTTCTTACATTTTCAGGCTTGTTTCTTTAGTTTCAATGTATTTAAGTGGACTTATTGATTATTTTTACTTTGCATCATTGAGTGCCTTTCCAACATCAATTGGTGATTTCAAACTGAATCGACCAATAGCACAAAGAAAAGTCAACAGCTTAGTGTATGCATTTGAAGCGTATCAGACGCAACAAACATAATAAGATGAAAACATGAGATGAAATGCTATGACAGACATAACAAGATGACAGACAAAAAGAAATGACGTAAAAGACAAGATGAAAATGTTGCCAAAGGCATGACAACATAAAATACATTATAGACAAAAGATGACTGAAGGAGATAATAGATGCAAAGAGACAACATAAGACGAGGCGACAATAATGCATAAGACATAAAGACAATGTCAAAGATGTGACAAGACAGACATGAAAGGCCGCCTGGACTGTGGATGAAAGGCGTCTTCACATTTTGATTTCTGTCGTAGAGACTTACAGTTGATTTGCAAATAAGAATCAATGTTCACTATTTCCAACATTAATTTGTTTTTATTTGGATTGAAAAAGCTATACTATGTGTATATATAGTATAGATAGCAGACAACAAGAGTTCCCATTCTTCAAATTCTTTTATTATCATTATTACTTCAAGTCAGTGGTAAAACTCAGTTAACAGTAAAATAAAGGCTTCTACAGACCCAAAAGCCTCTGGCTGCTTGAAATGGACACTAGACCAAGGGTTTTCAGTTACTATTTATGTATACATACATAATTTGGTGGTGATTGACTGAAGTTTTCAGACATTAAGTAACGTTAAACTTTTTCTCTATAACGTGCAACTGTGAAGAGGAAAAGGCTTAATGTAGACAACATCCACAAAACTGGGGTTGTTGTGATTTTTGCAGAGGTGAAAGTGGGACTGACTAGAGACGTCCATACTAAGGTTGCCAACTGTCTTGTGAAAAATTGAATCGCCCTGTGTTTAGAAACAAAAGTACGCAACCCATGTTGAGCTGGAAAAAGAACACACTGTCTCATATTACCATGAGAATCAAAATAGTCTGTAAAATGTCAATAGAATTAATCAAAGACGGGCTGCTTTAAATAAAAATGTGCGGTAAACTTATTCCCAACCCTCTCCTGCTCTGTGACCAATGAGCTGACAGCACACACATGCACAAAAAGAAAATACAGAATCAGGCTCTTCTCATTGTTCAAGGTACTGTTCCTTGCAAGGAAGATAAATGAAAACAAGAGTTGACAACAAACCCGCATGGCTAACACGAATGACACCGATGTTTGGGTCTTGGAATCAGACGCTGCCGAGTCAAACTTTAGTGATGATTAATCACTGCTCTCGGGCATTAAGCTACGCTAAGCTTTTTTATTTTTACGTTAAGCATTTTAGAATGTCCCTCTTCTACTGCTGGACCAAAACAATGGCCACAACCACTTGATCTTCCTCTTGATCTTGCAGCTGTAGCAGAGAGTAAGTAACTGAAAACCCTTTTACTTACAATGTACAGCTTCAGACCTCTTCTTGGTTTTTCATGGTGGTTGGCAGGTGACAATGTGCACTGTGTACTGGCGAAATGCATGAAATCTAAGCAATTTAGATGTATTGTTAATTATACATATATACTTTATTTACTGGTGAAAACTTTGATTACTGTAATTTTCTGAAAGACGTCGTTTTTTTTTCAATATCGGACTGATAATTATCGGTGCTGATAGTTATTGTGCATCCCTACAATTAATAAATCATTATTGAGTTAAAATGGTTTGATTTAAAGTTTAGCTTTGCATGGACAGTCAGTGGAAAAACCTTCACAGGCCTTTTCAAGTACATTTCAGAGCCTGTAATTTCTCACTTTTACTGCATTGGAGAAGTTGAATCAATACTTCTGCTTCCGCCAGAGTCTTTTTTTTTTTTCTTCTTTTTTTACACAAGTATCTGTACTTCCATTGGAGTAAAAATAAATGTGTGGACTTTTGGCCCTTCTGTCAGTCACAGCGACAGCGAGTTCAACAACGCGGCACCTTTACAATGTGTTCTGGTGAATTTTCTACTGCTCCCACTGAAACGTGTCTACTGTCAATTTCACAGAGCTCCTGTACCAGGCCACGCTGTTTGTTTTGGGTTATAGTCAATAGAAAGATTATCTTCCTGCTCCAGCAGCTCACATAGAGCCATATGTCTGTAGGACCAAAAGACCTGTTGGATTTAAAGGAAAGAAAGGGAAACATAGGCACTGGCAAATAATAACAAAGTGTAATAGAATCCAATCAATTTCACTATCAGCTGCTCTGAGGCTCGCGGTGAAAGGACACCCCACGCCCTTCTGAAAAAATGCTTTTCTAGACAACTTTAACCAAGCCTTCTGGATGCCTGTATATTTCAATTTCAATGCCTGTGCACATGCTGAAAGAATCTGCCTCGGTGCAAACTCTTTACTTTGACGGCCGGGCTTTGAAATGTGGGAAACTGGTGTTTTGAGAGGAAATAGAGAATAGAAAAAAAAAAAAAGACCTGGACTGACTTTGGATGTGTTTCATTACAGATTGCAAATGATATGTCTGAGGATGGTGTCATGAAATTTTGCATAATATTCAACCTAAAAGACACAATTGCTTTACGGTACTGTTTTAAAAGGGAGGTACGTGTAGATATTTATGACAGGATTACAGTGTAGGATTTAATGGCATCGTGCAGTGAGGGTACAGACCATAACCAGCTTAAGTGACTGTTGTGTTTACCTGAATTAACCTCATCCTCATTTTTTTCTCTTTACTTCTGATTTGAAGGGGATGTAGCACAGTTTCTTCAGGTTTCTTTTTTTTTTTTTTTTTAACTAGTCCTTGGAATGCATGATTTTTTCATGTGACACAGGATTTCTACAGTGTTTCTGTCGCTTTTAAATAATAATCACCTCCAGGCAAGTTAGAAGACATACTGAAAATATACCGTGGTGACTAAAAAAAACTGAGTCTGGTATGATTTTCTTCCATAAAAAGGGACAGTAGGCCTCATAAAACTTGTTATAATGCCATGTCATCCTCCTATTCTCATAAGTCCATTTTCAGTTTTTGTGCAGTGAAATTTCCACACCACACCTGTAAAAGCTGAATATTGTATCCAGATGGGCTCTCCAATATGTGTTACATCACAGATTCTGCTGTTAGGAAAGCACAGATAGAGGAACGTGGACTGTTAGGACACAAAGACAGCACAGATGGGGACTTTAAAGAGAAATATCAGGGCAAAAACAATGTCATATGGAAAAAAAAAACTTTAGGATGATCTGATCTTTCCCATCAAAGCACAGTATGGAGCCATTTTTCTGCAAAAACCAAACAAAACATGCTTTACAAATACTCTGTGATTCACTGATAATCAGTTTACAAAAGCAAAAATATAAAACACGTATTTTCAATAGATCTTTCTAATTACACATTTCTAGTAAATCACACTTCAGAAGCAAATACAGCATGACTTATTGATGCAGAAATATATATTGTACAAATATAAATCATACTGACCAGTTTTTTTCACAAATAACCTGTGTAATTAAACCTCAACAGCAGCTTTATATGCTTTGAGTGAATTCTTTGTAAACTGGCAAATCCAAAGTACATAAATGCACATATAGCACATAATTCTACACATTTGCTACATCTCAGCGACCACAATGAACTACAATAGATTTAAATAAAATAATGTCTTGAGTTCTGCGAATTGGGAAATATTGGATTGAAAAAATTTCTTAGTAAGGAATGTCTCAAACATGGTGCTATTAAACTGGAGCTGAAGCCATGACTGTTTTCTCAAAGAACTCAGTGTGTTTTAAATTAATCCAGACTTTGTGCAATTTGATCTCAGTATGACCTGGCACCCTCCAGGTATCGCAATAAAAGTGTTACATCACACAATTGTCTGATTAGAAAAAATATATTTATTTAATGAAAACTTCACTTCAATTTAGGTATTTTATTCCACTACTAAAGCCAAACATCACCATTTTATTCACATTTACAAAAGTGTAGGAAGACGGGAAGTATTTTCACACGCAGAACAAAGCAGGTTTTTGTTCTAAACGGTTTTTTTTTTGTAACATTTTGTTTAAGTTTTGACAGGTAATTAGTTCCATACAGATGCATCTTCAAATTTTAGTGAATCAAACCCATGTTCACAAATCACTTGACAATAATGCAGATACTGAAACATAGTCAGCTGAATAAGTCTAATGGAGCTGGTGTTATCAGGTCTTTGAAGACTCACCGGTGTTGAAGCCTCGGCCGAGGGCAGGCCAGGGTCGGTGGTTCTTCCACAGGTTCCCCAGATACCAGTCACTCTGGTTCTCCACTAGTCCCAGAACCTGCTGACCTGAATAAAGCAAAGACTCACCGTCAGTAATTGCCAAAATATTTTTTTTTGCTTTTTTTTTTTTTTTTTTACAGCTTCCATTTATGTAATTCTAATACAGCAGTAATGTTTTTCATTATCTTCGTTCTTGTATTTATATTTGTTTTGTTATTCATTGTGTCCTGAGGGTTTTTGGAAAAGTAGTGTAGTAGTATTAAAAAAATAAATTACTTTTGAATTTAATTTCAATAATGCATATCTTGAATAATAAGTATAGTTTAATATATTCCATGAGTTATTTCATGCTGAAATATTATAATTTCTGTCTTGTGGTACACGCACTTCCCTCAGACCAGCCCATCTTCTCTACCATCGGCTACAGTAATTTTTCATTTTTAGTCATGCTGGAGGCACAGCTGTCATTATGTTGGTCAGCCCATCCACCACACCCACACAAACACCGCACAAGCTTTAAACTTGCTGTTTAATGTTGAGTCATTTCTGATTGACTTTGAAAAGACCACCAAATGCAACTGAATGATTTTACTTCACAGATGCTTTAGTTTCCATTAAACCACCCCCTAATCAATGGTATAGTTCTTAATCTTGTTAATTTCTTAACGCTCTCCCTTATGTCACGTCATATAGGGTTGAGATGGTGTCATATTTGTACGCAGCATCAAAAGACAGAAAGTAATATCTGGTCATTACCTGACCCGAGTTCATGAATGACAACCTACTAACTCCAGTTACTTGGTTGCCTCGATGGTAATGCACTTCTGAGCTGGTTTACAAGCCAACAACACACACTAAACAATCAGATGAAGAAGCTGGAGCAGCTATATCAGCACTGCCACAGCACTAGCTAGAAAAGCACTCCACAGACCTCCACCAAGGCAGTCCCCCCCGATCACCACCAAAATTTAATCATTTGTTCGTTGTGCCAGTGTCAACATTTCCTGAAAATTTCATCAAAATCTGTCCATTACTTTTTGAATTATTTTGCTAACAGGCAGACAAACAAACCCAGATGAAAACAAAACCTCCTTGGTGGAGGTTATAAAGTGTGGAGAGAATCTACTTATGTGAGAACAAACCATTTCCATAATCTGTTTTGACATTCGTTTCTTCTGTACTGTTTACTAGTTGCCTCCTCCACATCTTATTGTCAAATTTAACATGTTACCATACTGGTGCAGATTTAGCTTTTTTCTTTTTTTAGACTAAAATCACCATGTCTGTCCTTGTCAGACACTAGTGGTCCTGTTACTCCCTTTACTACAAACACATTGCTAATTAGTAACAACAAGTTAGAATTAATGCTACACTACCTGTCATAATAACAAATGTTGGATTGAATAAATCAAACTAGTTTAAGATCCTACATCATGACCTGCTAAACCACAAACTAACCCAACTCCATCACATAACCTAAATAGAAACTTTGACAAAATTACCCATAGATATATGGTAGAATCTGGTTGCTAGATCATTTTCTTACACATTATTTCTTGCTATTAAAAGATAAGTTGCATTTGGGATTACATTTTTTGACACCAGAAGGCTTCTATTAGGAAATATCTGAACAGGAAGTGTTGTGTTTCAGTCACAATACATATGAACTTTAACACAAACAGCAAATAAGAGAATTTTAACTAAAACCTTCAGTCTAAAAGAGAATGTTCAACTAAGAATTGGAATTTGACAGGCAATTTAATTCAATATACTAAATCCATAGCCACTACTTAAGAATCTCTTTTCATCAAACTAAGATAGCGGCTTTAAAAAGTAATTACAAACATGTAATTTGACGCTGCTGTGGTATCCTGAGATAAAGAGATAATTGAGCTGTGATTTCCTGCTCTCTGCTTGCCTACAGTCTGGTCTGTGTGTAGACAGAAATAGAGTTTGGTGGGGATCAGCAGCAGACACTTCAGGGTCAACTAGTTCAACAGAGAGCCAAGAGAAACATAATCCCTTCATAAAGTGGGCTTTAATGTCTGAGTCGACCACAAACGGGGAAAAAACTTTAACTGCCATGTCCTCTTGAACTGAATACTCAGCTCACAAAAATTTATACAGAGATTAGAAAATGGGTTGAATAAAAAGAAGAGTAGTAGTTTCATGGTGGATTAATGGGTTCATTATTTTCTTTATTAATGGTTTCCTGTATGTAAACCGATAAAAGAAACATGTTCAGAAAGCTTTTCCCATTCATCAGTCCAAAAACTAAAAATGTCTCACTGGGTTTAACATTGTCTTGCATAAACAATGGTTTGCATAGAGTTAACTACCATGAGAAACAGAATTAGCTACCATTAGAAATGTGTTCACTCACTATAGAAATGATGTTACTTGACATTAAAATGTTGTTTACTCACTTTAGAAACTGAATTATCCGACATAACTGTGGGTACCATTAAAGAATGAGTTAGTTACTATTAGAAATGATACTAGCTAACATTAGAAATGATATTGGTTAACATTAGAGACAACATTAGCTAACTACTGAGAAATGGTCTTGGCTCTACAGCAGTGGCTGTCAACCTTTTTTGAATAAACACCACCTCATGTTATCATTAGCCCCCCCCCCGATTGGGGAGGCAAAAGTAAATCTGCCATTGAGAATAACATGCTGGTGGTACAAAAATGGCAGCACAAGCTCTTCTTGTTCAGATATTGATACTTATACAATGTGATGAATAAAACTGAAAAATGACCCCCATTTCTGTCTGAGCGCCCTTCTCTCAGCTTTCTCGTTCAAAATGCCCCCAACATGGGGTCCATCCCCACTGAGAAACACTGCTCTAGAGTTTCCTCCAATATTGACCCAGAGCTACAGAAGGTGCCAGGTCTTTATTTGAAGGAGGTATCTGTACTACAGAAAGGCGTTCATTCCGAATCCTCTGACTCCTGATCCTCTGTTTAATAAGTAGAATTGGTCATACTTCGTGTCAAACCTTATTCAGATGAGCTCCCATTTGCTATGTAAAAAGTACTACAATTCACCTTTCCAAAAATGCATCATGTTATTTCAAAACAAACACCCTCTAGTGTTTCAGTTAATATAATCTTTTAATTTTTTAATGAAGCTTTCATTGTGTAAACATTGTCTTCTTGTCATACATAAATGTTGGTGGGAAAGGAAGACACACACCTGCAGTGACTGAAACCAGATAAAAACACCCCATATGAAGTCTAGAACAGTAAAGTGTTCAAAATAGCCAGATTATATGTATTGAGTGTTTAATGTTTTATTTACATCAACCTTACTCCTGATTATTATAAGAGATCCAGCTTGTATCTGCCTGGTTTTTACTTCAGGAAATAAGGAATAATTAGACATGGAGAGAGCTGACATGAGAAATAGTGTTAGCTTACTTAAGAAATGAAGGTTAAGTTGAAACTGGGGTGAGCTAATGTTAGAACTGGTGTTAGCTAACATCATAAATATCATTAGCTACTGTGAACAAACATCCTGCTCCAAGCACAAAACAGAAGCAAAGACAAACTTCAAACTAGCAGTGTGAATCTATCACACTGAACCTTTAAAATGAACTGATTCTTAAAATTGTTCCTGGTTGGACTAATAGATAAATTGATTAGATATTGCAGCTGTAAGAAGACAGATCGAGAAGATGAAGGCATAGTGGGGGAAGAGGTGTACACTTGAGCTGGGGGGGAAAGATTATGAGAGGCAAGCAGGGCAGAGATAAAGGTCGAGGAGATAGGCATTAGGGAGGAGACAGGAGCCTGGAGAGCCGGTATGGGTGTAGCGGTGGCAGCTTTAATGAAGGCTGTAAGGAAGATTAATGAGAGCTTATTGGAGCAGGCAGCAGAGAGCAGCCACTGCCTTTACAAAGGCTACAAAACAAAGAACACAGATCTGTGAACAAGGTGACGACTGAGCACGACAATTAGAGCTCAGAAACACAACACTGCTCCTTTTCCTGGGACTTCAGATGAGCTCCTACTTTAGTCTGAGCGTTCTTGGAAAAAATGCTTTTATCTTTATCGTACTGAGAGCAGAGGGGGGTAGAGAATTACACTGCAGACCTGAGCATATTCTGTTTTATATTTTTAGTCAGGTGAGTGCAAATGAACTGCATGATTAATTACAACTAATGACTTTTAAATCATGCTGAAATGCCATAAAAGAAGGACACTGCTGTTGTGTTAAAGCATTGCAAAATTTGCTCTAATCACATACAAGTCCCTTAATCCAGGTTAAGTGATTCCACTTAATTTCCATTTCCTTTATTTAACACATAATTAACATACAAAGACAGGTAAAGATTACTGAATTTGTTTGCACTACAGCATTTCTCAGGTTTTCACAATTATGCTGAAGTATCCCCCTCCACCCACAAAAAAAACAAAAAAACAAAAAACAAGCATATGAACATTACTGAAATTATCTGGTCTCAGAATAATTTAGTAGCACGTGTCAAGCATCGTTGTAATGCTTAGGCTCAAGCATAGCTAAGTATCCTGTGCATGTTGGGACGATGCTGTGGAAAAGATTTGGTTAGGGAAAATAGCTTTAGGAAAAATTTGAGCAAAATGAATACACTTTAATGTAGAGGACATTTTTTGACATGATTTCAATCCTGACTCTCAGTATTATCACAAAATGTTTTATCAATACGCCAAACCCCTCCTTCCTGTTCCCCGTCATAAAAACATCAAAATTATTGACTGTATAAAAGCAATGGATGCAGCCACCTATGGCGTCAACATGAGGCCAGAAAACGCTGTAAACATACGTAAAAATACGTAGGTGAACATACGTATTTTTGCCAACCAAAAATATATATTTCTTATCAAAAATGCACCTACAAAACTTATGTTGCTCCTACCAACCTGTTTTTTGGTTTTACAAAACACTTTCTGCATTTACAAAACTTTTCTGCGGTTATAAAACATTCTGGCCTCTTTTTGACATGGGGACGTGGTTAGATGAGAGGTGTGTCCAGACCTGGTCCAGAAAGTAAGCAATATTAGTGGTGAAGAACAGACAACGCCTCATTCACTACAATGGAGTAATTGTGAAGTACCACCGTTAAATGTAAACTATGTTAAACGTGACTGGGACTCACATGCACGGTGCTGCCAGCTCAGAGCCCCAAGTCGAGCTGATGGAGAGCCTTACTTGGAACTGGGTCCGAGGTCCATTTAAGTCAAATGGGCTGCTGTGTGCACAGTTGGGTTCTGTGTCCGGCACACAGCTGTGACTGTGGCCGGCTGTAAGCCAGGCTTGGAGCTTGGAGCACGGCTTGGTTCTGAGTTCTGTAAACAAAACTGGTTCCGTTTATGGATCTCAAAACTGGTTTCAAGAATGAAACCAACTTCCCACTGCCGGATAATAATAAGTGGTGTTATTCAAGGTGAAATAGGAACATTATGGTGATACTTCGCAATTGCTCCATTGTAATGAATGAGGCAATGTCTTTCCATCACCACTAATGTTGCTTTCTGTCTGGACCAGGTCTGGACACGCCTCTCATCTAACCACATCCCCATGTCAGAAAGAGCCCAGAATGTTTTGCAACCGCAGAAAAGTTTTGTAAATGCAGACAAACTTTTGTAATGGAGAATGCATTTTGTAAAATCAAAAAACGGGTTGGTAGGAGCAAAAGAAGTTTTGTTGGTGTACTTTTAAAACAAAATATATATTTTTGGTATGCAAAACTTCACTTGCGTTTACAATATTATCTGGCCTCATCTTGACACCATAGCCGCCACGATGTTGTCCATCATTTTGTGAACTTCTATTTTGACACCTTGACATTTGTGTTTTTTTGCTGTCAACATCTATTTGGACAAGATTCATCAAGTTCAAAGTTGGTGATTGGGGATTAACTTGGCAATCATATGCAAACTGTTTGGTTAATTCATTTTGGTCTCCTGTGATTTGAGTAACACCTCACTTAATGCTCTAGGAACCAAAATCAGGCAGAAACACAACTGTTATGTGTTATTATGGAAAAGTGAAGCCACTTTTCAAAGCACTACTGCTTTGCTCCAACACATCCAGATTGAAGCTGATCAGCAATTGGTAATTGCACCTGTCAATCACGTATTTAAACCCCTACCTCCCTGAAAACACCTGAGATTAGATTTGGAATAGAATGTCTACAGCCTGAAAATACAGGCAGCATAAAGACGCAGAAAGTCTTCTCAGATCACTTGAAAGACAATATGCAACAAGGCAATTAAGGAATATTTGTCCAGTGATGCTAAAAAACTATCAAGCACCGCCACTTTAACACAAACCCTTTTCATTAATGGCAAAAACTTTAATTAGTACTGCTTTATCTAAAAGCAACCAATGAACATGTTATTAATCTTGTCATTATTCTCCAAACATTGCTGTCCATTCTAAAACCTTACAAAGCACTGACACATTAACTTTGATAGGCTTACATTTCTAAAAAAAAAACAAAAAAAATCCTTTACTAAATCCAAACATTCACACTGAGAAAAACTGATGTGCAGCTGAGCGCAAATTCTCAATCACTAGCTTTCAGTTGCCAACTCAGACATCCATGACAGGCAAGAAAAAGAAAACTAAAATCAATACAGCGCTTCTGTGGTTCAACAAAAAGAGGAGATGGCCCTGTTTTACAGTGTTATATAAGGGAAATATGCTCCAGAACACTGATTCACATTGTTTTTCTTTATTTAAACAAAGCGTCAGCTGTCAGCCATGGAATCAGCTTTTTAATCTTCAGAACTGATTCCTTCACATTACACTGTTTAGCTGTTATTGATCCTGTAATTTAGAGACTGCCTATCTGGCTTTGAGCTATTGAAGAACTTAAGCCAATATGGGTTATTTACTAATTACAGTGGGGATATAGTGTATTACAGAGCTGGACATAACAATATGCATGCAAGTCCTCACACACCGTAAACCTTTGGCGATCCACAATCTATTTCTCAGTATGCAGGTGGCTGAGGGGAAAGTGAGCACTTCTTAAATTAGCTGTGGAGAGGTACCAAGAGATCAGTGGGAGTTTTTACTGCTGAGTCAGTGGTGCTGATACAAGGAAAGATGAATGCCAAGGTCAGCAGGCCTAACATCCACTCCTCACTCTAGCATTTCATCCTCCTACTGCACCTCACATGGGAGCGTTGATTAACAACCTTATTACACACGACAGAAATGAACAAATCTCTTCCAGTCCTTATGTAACAATCGCAATTACAATCTGAAGTTCATCAGGAGACTGTTTTTCTTAAAATGATGACATGAGCCATTCTAGAACAGAGGGGCTCATATTTCCGAGAAGGAAAATGTAATGCCTTTGTGGAAAAAAGTAAACTATATTTATTGGATCTAGTGCTATTATTATTAAAACAAAAGGTATTTGAGGATATATCATAAATGCTCTTTTATCCTCTGAGCCAGAAAACAAAACCTAAGACTGAGAACTGTTTTACTGAAATTTTAACACAAATGCAATATTAATGCATAATATACCATTCTTAGAAACATATTTTGCTTAAAGCCCAAAGCCTTGCTGCTCCCAAGAAAATACTGCAATGAAATGGGAATAAAATCAAAGCCTGCATGCAGACAGAAAACCCATCTTTCACAGAGGGTTAAAATGGTTTCATACAGCAATTATTTACTTATTAGGATAGTAAATAATTGCCAGAAATAATTACGTCTGGATATTTGTTTAGTCACTTTACCTCTCAGGTCTCATAGATAGATACAGCTATGTGTTATACTGGTTATGCATAAGCAAAATATGCATTGAAGTAACACATTTTAATGGAAATGTCTCAAAATCAATAACATTTGAGGTAAATGTGTGTGAAAGAACCAGAAGAAAAACAAGAATAGAACTGTGACTGGTATAGTGTTGATAAGGTAGATGTCTAGTTGCTGCACTGATCTGAAACCAGCTGGGCATAAGCCCCTTTTCCTCCAAATGGTCATGACTTCAGCTTGTCCAATCACCAATTAGTGTGATTTACAACCATGGCTGCATTAATTTATCTGGCCTGTGATACACCCCAAACACATCTCTGCTCATTTGCCAACACATGAAAACAAAACATCTCCTTTAGTTCCCCAACCTCCTCTTGAAATAATCATTAAAATATTCTTTGTGGATATATGTGTACTTTTATTTGTTTGTTTTTGTCATACAAACTTGTGACTCTCAGCGTCTCTTGGGCACTGTGTGATATCAGGAAATGTCTGCACACAGATGTTCATGAGTGTCACAGAACATAGTCACTGCCAGATAGATATGTACATCATCCCATATAAATGACACAATCTGGTGCAAGTGTCCCGCTTGAATTTCGACTATAGTAAGCATTTGTATACACTGATATAACACGTCAGAATTTATCGAGTACACAATAAAATACAATGACTTGTGTTTAATATAGCACAGAGATAGCATAAAATTATCACTGTTGCAGTCAAAAAACCCATATGAAAATCTTTAACCCTTAATAGGGCAGTCATTGAAATAATTTGCAATTCAAAATTTCAACCTTAGTCTCCTTCCTCTTGCCATAAAACATCCAAGCAGCACTTACTAAAAAGTAAACACATGCAATAAAATTGTTAAAATGTCAAACTGACAAAAATCACTCATATTCACTATTTACAGCTTCAAAATGTCTATAAAATCTCTCTGAATCACTGTATAAT
>JAPQRP010000005.1:9832225-9842782 GCA_037367295.1 Apogon hyalosoma
CATTGTCATGTTGGAACATTCAAGACCGTCCCATGTGCATTCAGTCAGGGTATGTAAACTTATGAGCACAACTGTACCTGAAAATTAAAGTAAGGAAGTATTTGTACACAGGTATTTACATGTAAGAGTGACTGTCAGGAGTGGAAATGTATGGATGTTTGAAGTAAAGTTAGGTACATACACAGTATGTTCTTACATGGTTGTGTAGGAAATCCTGCTGTGCAGAGAACTGAGCACTATACAGAGCTCCTGATACATGGTTAACAATGAATGAGTTCAAATGCATTACAGCACAGTGTTCGATCTCCCTCCACTTCTACATTAAACACCTGACCTCAACCTGCCTGCTCTCTCCCCTTTGGTACACACCCTTGCAGGCTTCAAATTTGTCAAAGTGGCAAGGGTCATGGATTGTAATTCCTGGAGGGTGTGTTGAATGGGAATGAGAGGAAAATGAAATATGAGGTCTTGAGTGGTGCACTAATTTCCCTGGGGCTCCACAC
This sequence comes from Apogon hyalosoma, assembly GCA_037367295.1. Classification (NCBI taxonomy): domain Eukaryota; kingdom Metazoa; phylum Chordata; class Actinopteri; order Kurtiformes; family Apogonidae; genus Apogon; species Apogon hyalosoma. Next base: position 9,832,729 of record JAPQRP010000005.1, read on the forward strand.
CTAACCCCAGAATATCTGCTGATTACAATTGGAGGGTTAACTCTAATAAATTCCAGGCAGGCGCTGGTGATTTCTGACAATGGATGAATAAATGGTGCATGTCACTGTGTCTGAGTGGCCCCGGAGCCCATCAGCAAGAACATGCAATCATACATTCGACGTTTCACCTTCTTGAGCTCTGCAGGTCAAATGGAGAACACAAAAGAGAGGCAAAGGGAAAAGGTAGGCAGAAAGGGAAAAACCCAGAAAGTAAATCAGTACATGAAAATATAACCAAACCCAGGGTGAACTATAGGAATATTCTACCACTGACTATACTGTCTTGGACAAACATGTACCGTGTGTAGAGTTCTGCATAGACATATGTGTTTTATTTTTTAAAGATTTGTTTTAGTACCATTATTGGACATGACACGAGAAGAGAAACAAGGCACGGAAAAAGTATGAGATTGACATACAGCACATGGCCTTAGCTTAGTATCAAACCAGGATGGCTACACTAACACTTTAACCTGTGAAACACACAACACCACCTGAGCCACAGCATCCATATAGCTGTGAACATCCAAAGAACTAATTCAACTTCAAATAATCCCTGTGGATTCTGTATGAGCTACGTGCAATTTCATCCAATCACCACAATTTGTTCAGCAAATTTGATCAATCACTCCAGTTCTCCCCCCAGATTTTGAAGCTTTTTCCGAGTAAAAACCCATTAGGTGCTCATCTGCCCATCTGAGCCCTTTGGTAATGATTACTTAGAACACAGTGAGCTGTATGGCTTTTATTTTCACTGGAACAATGTGCTTTCCATGAAAGAACAAATCCAACTATTTTTGCGATTTTTGACCTAACCTCCACAATGTCACTGCACAAATGTAAATAACACTTTTTTATTTATTTATTTTTTTTACTATGTTTCATTACATTTTATCCAAAAACAACCCATTCTCATGCTTGAAGAAAAGCACAAATTGAGTAGTAAAACACAATCCCATTTTGTTAAAACCTGTCTGTTGGCTTTCGTATTCAGGCTGTGACAGTGACATGGCTTAAGTTTGGTAAGGTGTAAGCACAAAAACAAATTGACTAGCATTAGGAAATAAGCTCAGGAAAAAGGGTAGATCAAGAAAGAGGCATTTAAGATTACATTTGAGGGGACACAAACTCTGGTCTTGTATGTGTAAATCCATTAAAGGTTGTTATCTGTCCATATTCTCTCACAATAGTCTGCTATGCCTTATCCCTACTTAACAACATGAGGTAGCTGCTGTTACTTTCCTCTTCCTGCACTTCTTCATATGATGCCAAAAAGTCGCCAAACGAGGGACAGATATATGTAAAGGTGTATTTAAAGCCCTTCCAGCGACTGACTTGTACTGCTGTTTTCATAGCAAGGCCGGACTGAAAGAATTTTAAGTCATGCCAACCATCTGCTAAACTTTGCTTCTCTTTATAATAAAAATCTGTTTGCAAAAGCTACAATTTGATACATTATGATCTGGGGCTGCTTTACCCTGGCCAGCCATCCATCTCTCTCAATGAGAAATCCGTCTGGAATCCTGGGGCTTGAATCCAAATACGAAGGCGGGACTAACAGGCGCCGAGTAAACCAATCACAGATAAGATGGACGTGATGCTTTAGTCAGAGAAGTTTAAGAATACAGGGTGTAATCTGTAATTCAATCCTTATTTTCGAATCAAATAAACAACCGACAACAGCTGTAAAGAGATTTGTGGACTCGGAACTGACTTGACTCACGACAAAAAGAAGTCAGTGCGTATGACGCATTGCGAAACACCCGGCCCCGAGACTTGTGGTTGGTTTGGTATAGAATAGGTCGTGCATATTTCACACTGACTGGCTCAATTCCAGACTGTTTTCTCAGTACTGAATACGCTGAGATAACCGGGTGGCTGGCAAGGCTATGGCTGCTTCAGTTGGTCAGGTCTAGGTTCAGCGAGGTTACAAAATAAATATGACAAAAATAAATGTTGTGACATTATATAAGCTTGTTGAAACGATGCCACAATGAAAGCAGCCATAATCTAAGTTACAATCAAAGCTACAGGGCAAATATAAAAGTGTGGGACTTTATAGTTGGCCAGGCTGCGCATATCTCAGTATCTGTTATTCTTGGGAGTATTTGCAACGTGACAAATTTCCCTCTGGGATTAATAAAGTGTTCTGATTCTGATAAATAAATAATCCCCCCACATTACATGCAGGGCTGGCAGTACTCATGATAAATTTAAGATAATTACATCTCCTCCATATTTACCTGGCTTGATTTGCTAAGGCTAAATTATATGAAAACCACCTTCGTTTTACTGCTTCCTGCAAAAAAAAAGACTATGCGGCAATGAAAGCAGAGAGGAGATGTTGCTGTGGCAGGGACAGTGTGTAGCTGATGTATGTGAATGCCCTGATAACGTATGAAATTGCAGTTCTCGTGAATAGATGAACACGTTTATCCTCCCTTGCATGCTGGTGGCTTATATGAGGTTGTTAAGTTAAAGAGCAGATAAAATAATAGCCCTGCTGGCTAAATCACAGCGCTGAATCAGCTCTGCTAACCGTCTTTATAAGTGTGTATCAACTGGTAATTTGAAGGAAGAAGAGTAACATTTATTGAGTTTGTCTAAGTGGATGGTTGTGATGCTTTAAACATAATGGGGCTGACAGTTCAGACAGAGCAGATAGCAGAGGGAGCAGGAGGCAAAGGTGCTGCATTGGAGTCAACTGTTAATTAAGATTGATCCAAACCCCTGCTGGCTGAGGTGCACTATGGGACAGCACTACCCATAAATCTCTGAGGTGACTCATAGCCGCCTCCTTCACTTCTCCTGCCTACACACATTTCTCAATTTTTTTTTTTTTCCAATTTTTGTCCTTACCTGCCTTTCCGGTCGCCTCCACACCTCCTGCCAGTCCTCTGTCATTGTCTCACACACTGAAGCCTTCAAAACAAAGAGCTGGTCGGCCGTCCAGCAGAGGCTCAAACTGGTTCCAACGGTCGAAGTGGTGATGGCGCTAGAGACATTTATGTAATTTTCCAAAACAGACCATCTGACAATAACTCTCGCTTTCCACAGCAAAGAGCAGAGGTGGAAAACAACAGTCTTGTTTTCTCACAGAAATACTCCAGTCATTACACTGGCTTCCATTTAAATGCACCATACACTTTAAACCATTCTTTTCTTTTTTAGAAAACTCCAACAAGACAATGCGCATTTGTGCATTCAGTGCTGTTATAACAAGGAGGACTGCAACAACATATAAGATGGCAGTGGCAAATTACACAGTTATGTCTAATGTTATATTGAAGGGTTTTGTTTTTGTTTTTTTTACTTGTTTGTTTGAAGCTATTTAGTCTTCCTTGTGAGGAAGGGCTGAAATGCTTTACAGGGTGCTTGCTCTTTATCCAAATAAAAATTCAAGACGTTTTCAAAACTGCTATTTTTTTCTCCCGAGACCTTAACTTTATCTACTTTTATACTCGCATGCTTTTTGGTTGAGATTGTACCTGTTGTGTGTAGTAGAAAAGTTAATTTTAATAAATGTATGAATGAATGCCTAACACAGTAAATTATGTTTTACTGACAGAAATGTTTTCAGAACATGAAAATCACAAAGGTGCATAAATATCACACAAACAAGTTTCACTAGAATCATTCCAGTACTGACCGGTTAGTGAAACCATATTAAGTTTTTTATATGCTTTCCTCATCTATTTCTTATCTTACAAGACTATGTACCTCTGATCATACTTTAAAATTCAACTATGAGGGAATTTTTTTCTCCAAACTTTATTAAGACTTTCACACAAAATTCCAGACTTTTCAAGGTCTGGAAAACAGCGTTTCAAAATCCCATACTTTTTGAGATTAAGAGCACCCTGTAGTAACCAGTTTTAAATCTATAATGAGGGATAAACACTGGTATCAGCATCACGCAAAATGTCAATTTAAATATCAGCATTGGTTTGCCAGATAATTTTGCAACCGGTGCATCCTTAATGAGAATATTAAGAGTTCATTCTACCCACCCTGTTGATTGAGGAGGTAAAAGGCACAAGAGCCATTTTGTCAAAAAACATAAAGCTCACTTTTACTTTTCTATCCTGAAGTGAACCACTTGTCTAAATCACATAATGTTTCAGACTCTTCGAAGGCTGGTGGCATTTGATGTTTCTCATCCAATATGTCATTTGTGTTTCAGTTCTATGAATGAGTTTCCTTGTTGATCTACACTGTACATGGCGTGCAGAGGTATGAATTTAACCGGTTCCCATTGCACTTATTCACAATTCCATTTAACTGATACACCAAGTGTTCCACCTCTCTTGAAGCCAAACATTACAATCATCAGCAAGTCCACCATTTTGGCTTCATTTTGTGGTTTTTGCCTGGTTTTTGCTCATTACTGTTGACAGAGGAGGTTGTATTTAACTGCACTACAACTGAAAGGAGACCAACCCTGAAGATGTCTGCATTATCCACCACATCCAACCTTTTCAAGTGTGCAAGGGTCCAGTCATTGCTGCTTGTAGCAATTTTTTTTTGTTGTTATCCTTTTGTCATATCAAGAACATTTCAAGTCAAAATTAAACAGAGACATAAAAATGAAATATAACTAAGCAAAACTACTGCCTATATTTCATGGATGTAACACAAAGCATATTCACAGGTTTCATCATCCAAACAGGACCCGTACAACGCACAGCTTCTGTCACACAGCATCTGTCTGAACAGAGCAATCCTACACGGTGAGTCATGCTGGTGATTTTCTCCACATGACTGATAAAAGAGCCGTTAGTGAAGAAAGTGTGGCGAGAGAGGAGATTACAAAGGACAGATGGGGCCACCTCTGGACAAACAGCCTCTCTCTGACTCTGTGCTGCCATGACGATTACAGTGATTATTTTCATTTTTTCTGTTTTTGTTCCGTTCGTCTTTTTAATGCGCACAATCTTTCTTCAGTCAATATCTATCAAAAGCTATACGACAACGTAAACATGTGTCGTCAGACCTCTTTGTTTGCAAGCAGCCTTTACTGTACAAAGAGCACAGGAAAACATGACAGAGAAAAAGCTTTGACATTTGTGAAGCAGTCGGCTGCAAATATTCAGACTCCTCCACAGTGAACTTAAAAGCTGAATACATACTATGGTGTAAAATGTGTTTCATAATGTTTTCAGCCTATGATCTTTTGACATTTTCAGTTTTTGAGCTGTAGAATAATGTAAATATTACATCAGTGTGTAAGCAGAGATGCACTTTAACTTGACATCATCTATTTAAGTTTGTTCTTATGTTCTGCACCTGAGTCTTCTAAAAAAAAAAAATCCACGAACAAAACACTTCGGTTGCAGTCATACTCTGAAATCGGTACCATGACCAAGCATGTTTGACTCCAAATGTTCAATCCATTTGACTAGAGTGCCAGGGCATGTTCAGGGTATGATGCAAGGGCCGACTTGAGCTTGAGCTAGTACACATCCAGTGAGGTCACTAATGGTGCAACACATGGAGCCATCCATAAGACTCCTGGAACCTACTGGTTGCACCTCATCTGGGTAAGGCATGGCATTACTTCTAATTTAGTTTTTGTAATCCCACTTTATTTCAGAGTTTTATTTACCCACACCATACATTTTATTAGCACAGACAAGATTCAGCAAAGTGTAAAAAAGTAAAAAAATAAATAAATTTAATGACAATAAACTAAACACAAAAAGAAAAGATAAAAATGAACCACATATTCATGATACATTTATATTAGGATGCACCATTGCAAACTTCTGGGACTAAACTGATACTGACATTTAAAAAATATTTGAGCTCATACTGATGTTACTTTCAGTTCCTTTATTTGTCACTGATATTTCTGCTGGAATGAAGAAATCTTCATTAAAAATATAGAAATAGCTACTATATTAAAGTATTTCAGTCCTTTCATAACACTATCTTTGAATGAATAGATTAGAACATACAAATTTATGAAAAAAAAACTACAAAACATGACAGATAATTATCTACTCCTGCAATCTGTGAAAAGATACATACCAATTTCAGCCAATATTGATCTCTGCATTGGCACATTTCTATACTCAGATTATAGACAGATTACTTCATACCATGCTGATGCTGTGATGCGACATCTATATACTGTTAGTCAACCTGAAATCTTCAAGTCCAACATATCCTTCCCTTTTCAGACTCTATGGGTAAATAATCAACTAAAGGCTACAAAATACCCATGAAATGGTTATTGTTTGGTTGAGGCTGGTACCAAGCCTCTCCATTGACAACACCTGTTGCAACCATCTAATATAACAATACATTGGGCTGGGCTATATTAGATGTTTTTTCATGAATACAAAAGAGTTAAGAGTCCAATAGAGAACAGAACTACTTCAAAAATATGCTTGACACTAAACCCCACATGGCTGATATACAAATCATGTAAACTCTATTTATGTGGCTAAAGCTCCATGTCTAACTATTAAGTTATCTGAGAATACTGGAATATGCTGACTACAACAGGACTCAGGAAAAGGAAATGAATCATCGTTAGGTAGATAGGCAAATATTTTATAATATATTTGTGGTCATTTAGAACATTTGAATTTATGAAAGATTATGATGTAAATTGTGTCTCTCATCAGATGTTTAATGGCCCCCATTTATAACCTGAGGACTGCTTCTGGGGTGTCCTATTACAAAAGTGTCTTGTAAATGAATTGTTAAACTTTACTGTTTGTAATAATTTTGTAATAAATTGATTGATAACTGATTGAAGAGTAATTCTAGATTTCTTTTTGACTTTTTATTTAAGCACAATGTTAACATGATTGAGCACCCACACTGGCTGCATAGGAGGCAGCACAAGGTCAAACCAGACATTAAGAGAGTAGGAGTAACATGTGAGGTCAGACAAAAAAAATAAACAGAGGATAAGCCTGTTGATGGCCATTTTAACATCATACCAACTGTGATATTATATCACTGTTGCCTTTTATTTCAGATTCTAGACAGTACCTGAATGTACTACAGACGCATGATTTTTCTCTACTGCTTTCACCCTCAAAAATCCACCTCAAAGGGTATCAAAACCATTATCACCCAGTGCTGCAGGTGTGAACACACACTAGCAACAATCAGCAGTGAGAGGCAGCTGTCACACAGGTGAGGATGGCAGTGTGAAAGGCATCAAACAAACACCATGTTGGAAGTAACTCTACTATTGACTACTTCAGTGCTGGTAGTAACTATCTATAAATAATCATTGTTTTCAAAATAAAAAAAGCAATTACCAGTGATTCAATTGTATTTTACTCACTTCTCAAGAATAGTAACAGTAGTCTTGAGTGAAATTAAAAAAAAAAAAAATTTAGAGAAAAGAAGATAATAACAGTCTATTTCTCTGCTGTATTGTTGAACGTCACCCAACCTCACAGTGACATGAGTGGATTAAGAACCAATCAGATTTGAGCTTTTTGAGCTGGAAATATGGACACAATGGAACCACAAACCTCTACTAAAGCCACATTTCCACTATGCAATACCAGCTCGACTCGAGTACTAGGTACTATTCCTGGAAGCTGTTTCCATTACAGGATAGTACCGCCTTTAGACTAGCTGGTCGTCATAGCGACGCTTTTTAATTTCTTCAGCTTCTCCTGGCATTGCGTGACGGTCCTTTGGTAACCATATGCTGTCATCTGCTCTGAGAGTTGCTGATAAATTCTCTCATTGCTTGTTGCCCCATCAAGCTCACGCTGAATTTTCATTGGCCACCAAGGACAGAAATGTCTGAACCTCCTCGACCGACCACAGTGTCGTTTTGCAGGCTGTCATCATGGATGTATTTAGCCTACCGGTATATTAACTGTCAACTTCTGAATCTGGTTTGTTAAAAATGGCGGGAGGCGCATTGATGATGTAATGATGCAGTGACAACTCTCTGACCAATCAGTAGTCTGCAGTGTTTCCATGTCACATTTTAGTATTTCTTCATCCGTTTTGAAACCTCGGCCGAGCAGATACTAAAAAAAAAAAAAATAAGTACCAGGTACCAGATTCCAGGTACTTTTACGTAACGGAAATGCAAAAAGGCCAAGTTGAGTCAAACCGGCACCATGTAGTGGAAACATCAGGAGGAACCATCCAAACACAAAAGACTGTATGTAAACCAGAGTTGTATACTTTGTGCAACACTAAACAGTGATTACAGACACGAAAATTGCACAAGTGAAGAAATAGGTGAGTTTGTTACCTTTGAACTTGTGGAAAACAGCCCAGAGCTCAGCGATGTCAGTGGCGAAGGTGATGTCTGTGTCAAGGACGATAACTCTCTGCAGGTCGGATGGCAGCGTCTTGGTGAGCACCAGCTTCATCAGGCCATAGATCCCAGAGTAATGTTTGTTTGGGATCCATGACACCTCAGACTGAAACACCACATCAATCCATGATGCATTAGATATCAGGCAACAAAATGCAAGACTGGTATCAGTATGTTTAAGTGGATGGTTTTACAAAAGTGAAAATGTGCGATTCATGTAAGAGTACAATAAAAGAGGCTTTACTGAGCTTGTAACTTTTAAGCAGAACTTTGAAAAACCTGACCATGAAGCTTTATATGACATAAGTGAAGTTGAACTGACAACAGTCGGAGGAGCTAGGAGCGACTGAAGTGTAGAGAAATGCTGTTTCTTACCTTCAGCTCATCTGCATCGTAGAAGTCGACCCTGACGGCAGGAACCATCCAGGTGTGGAACAGAGAGGACAGGATCTGCTGAGCTATGGAGTCTGTGATGAAATGGAAATGTAGGGGATTCCGCCTGTGGAGACACATACACACACACACCGTTTACAACTTCACTTAAAGACTCAATCTGTGCAGAGGCGGCAAAATCCTCCTGTAGAAGAATAGATACAAAAATATATACTGGAAATGATTAACATTAACAGCTTTCAATGGCAAAAACAACTAAGAATATTACAATGCCTTTTCTCCATGTTATTTTAATACCATTTTTGTCATTAACAGTTTTTTTTCCCCATCTTCTTATGTTTGATGTGTGTGATATGCACCAATTTATCCACCATCTTTTCCGTTTCCTATTATTTCATCCATTTAGGTTCAGGTCAAGTACTACACCAGCACTTGGCATATAGAAGAACTTTATTTCCCTCTAGAGTTAGACTGTTTTGGCTTGTGGCCTCCATCCAATAAGATCCAAATTAGATATAAAACATTGACAAAAAAAAAAATCTGTAAGGAAAAAACAAAACTATACATCCATGCACTGACTGATTGAGTATTTAAACATGGTTCAGGCATATGAAAAGCAGCTCCAGGCCAGACATTGTACCATGTTAGCAAAGACTCAAGGGGTTTGTCCAATTGCGCCATATTAGGAAAACATGAGCACTTCAGACTTAAAAGGTAGTAGGGGGTGGGGCTTGAATTTCCAGAAAAACAGAGAAAATTTGCAGAATAAGTCTAATCTACTTTAAAACTCACATATATAGAAAACAACTCAAGCCTTTAAACCATCCAATTTATGGTAAATCTGCTAATATAAAATATTTTATTACCTACAAAACAAAAATTGTTATTTATATGTCGTTTCCTCTGATGTTTCATGTCTTATTTAGCAGCTGTTTACATATTTCCTGATGACCCTGATGAAGGCCAAAATCCCAAGTATGTTGGTCTAATTCATAGTGAAATAAACTTCTTCTTGGCCTTTTGCAAGTTTTTCTCCCTCTCCCTGTACCTTTGAAGTAGGTGAAGTTGTGCCAGAACTTTCTGTTTCCATTTAGTTTAATTTAGGCTAGGGCTGGGCGGTATGGAAAAAAAAAATCATATCACGATGATTTTTTTCATATCAGCTGATAGATATATATCATGATATAAATCAAACACTATTTTTTGTCAAGCTTAAATTTTCTGTCACTCATAAGTTGTGAAGACATCAGAAGGTTATTTTTTATTTAAATATGATTTATTTTCTGTCAGAGGTTGAACATGACAGATGTGCTG
>JAPQRP010000005.1:9842882-9855822 GCA_037367295.1 Apogon hyalosoma
GTGTGCAGAAGGGGTTCATGGGTGTGTCAGATAAATCTGGTGTTATTTCACTGAGTAGAAGCAAAGTTATTGAATTTCAAATATGTATAAATTTTCCAGTTAGCACTTGGCAGACGGTCCCTAAACCTTCGCTCACTAACTGGCTCCACATTCAAGGTAATGCCATCTACTGATTATCAAGGACCGTTTGTTTGGATGTAAACAGGGTTGTAGTTTCCTCTTTGTGTTACCAAAGCTGCATAGAGCCGTCATTTGTGTCTCAATGATTATTGACCGATGATCTATTGAGATGCAAAGTGCAAATCTGTGAATCTCTTGCCACCTTCACTGCGGTGAGTGTTTGCGTTCTTCACATAGTCTACATGAATCTCTGTACTGTACTAAAAGGCCTGAACCAAAATGGTTCGTACCCTACTTTTCAGTAACCCGGTCGCTCCAGTTCTCGGTCTCCTTTTCTCCTAAGGGAACAGTCATTACCTTCGGCTGTAGCCTAAACATTAGTGTGTGTGCTACGGCTGCTCTTACTCCTGTGCTGTGGGCGTCAACCTAACTTGCTGTGGCTCTAGCGTGATTGGTTCAGTGCGGCGCTACTTAATTATGATTGGCTGTTCTTATGTCTGTCAAAACAAAGACGGATGAATTCCATGGAAATTATATCGAGCATGTCTCATACTTCTATCAAGAAAAGTTATATTGCGATATCATTTTATTGCCCGGCCCTAATTTAGGCTCAAACAAGTCTTGGTGTTAGGAAAGTACACACAGTGAGGAAAAAGCTAAAATAATCAGTGATGCCCCTAAAGTGTGCAAAGTAAGAACCCTATATCTGAAAGCAGAAACTTAAGATATTTTTGTTAACAAGGAGGAAAAGCTCCCAGCAAATACTCAAAGTACAGTTACCTGAAAACTCTAAACTAAGTGGATAAGTATTGGTAATTCCCACATCAATACATAACCCTGAACTATTTGCATGAGCCAAGACTAAAACCATATTAAATACCGAACAGGTTGGACTTTACTAGAATACAGAGACTGTTTTAAGGCTGCTCAGATGGAGTTTTACTACCACCTCACATCACACAACACGACACAACAGAGACACAACTCCAGCAAAACTTCCATGATTTTATTCCGACAGTGGAAACTCGTCTCGGTGAAATCGTATGAAAAGTCATTTGGTGTATAGCTGGCATAAACGGACCTGGGGGGGAGACTGTAAACACTGATTGGCTACAGTGTGTGGTCATGCAGCCCACAGACACACAGCTTGATTGGACAAGATGCACAGCCTTCATGCAGAGATGACTGCACTGTGCTCCAGTAGCAGCAGAAATGTATCATACATCCTGTCACGCACGCACAGGATGAGACGCTGCACAATACGCATTCAGGACTTTGGAAACAGGTCATGAGATAGTGACACTGAACTGCTTTTCCATGAGGATGTGAGCGCTCCGGGGTGTCGTGTACTCAATGACTTTGGGAATGAATGTGTCAGCTGCACTTGCTCAATAAGTGCTGGAGGCTGGGAGCTGTCAAAACGTATTGGTATCATACGAGCTGTCAGCAACAGCAGAGCAAATGAAAAGGGTCTGCACATCCTGTGGTCAAACAGCAACAAGGCTTTTGGAGAGTGTCTGGGATTGTTCCGATCAGGAACCTAACATGCCGAGTACTTCCTGATTATCAGAGCTGAGTTCATGATCACCTAATCATCTCATCTTCATAATACCATATTGTTAATTAGTTCCAGTAAAGACTTTCAGATGTGAACTCTGCAGACCCAAACTTTGTCTAAAACTTTTATCTTTAATTTATGAAAATACATAAAATATAACAGGCTATTTTTGTGTTGTTTTTTTTTTTTTTTTTTTTTTTTTAAAGGGGTTATGTCTAGTATTCCAAATTCTTAACAGCAGGAGAAAGTTGCACTTAGAGCTACAAAAAACACCAATGAATCAAAACTATGCATCCACAGACTGTATCACTCACTGAATAAAGTATAAAGCTCAGACTGCACACATTCAAATATTAGTAGGTCACTAAGAATTTTTCTTTAAATAATAACTCTCTTATAATCTTCTTGTGCTTTGTCATCTGATAAGTTACATTATAGCTGCACTAAAGATCCACTTGAATCATCTTAACAAGATCAGAACTGTCATAATTTAGTCTGAACAGTGGACAAACAAAAAAATACCAAAGATAACAACAAACATTAACTTTATACCGTCATAGGTTTCACAAGTAGAAGAAACACTGCTTTTTTCAGCCTCAAGCTTCATTGTTTTCATTTAGAGCTGTGTCCAGTTGTGAAAATAACACAGGTGCTAGTAGCCCATGGCGTTACTTTTCATCACTATGGGAATGACTCATTACTTCCTCTAGTGGTCACATCATCCCAGCGAGTTGTGAATTCAAATAGAGCCAGCTCATATCTCTATAATCCAATTCACTGGCATCTTTTGCATAGCATCAGAGCTCTAATGATATTTTTTTAGTATTTGAAAGTAGATATAATACATGTAGTTCCTTTAAATGTAGACAATAATTATGTTCAATTGGAGCTTATATGACTCCATTGGCTTTACTTACTGGTACTGTAGGAGTGTAACAGTGCACTCGTTTGTACCAAACCATTTCGGTTCGGGGCCTTCGATACAATATGGAGGTGTGCCGAATGAATACATGTAGCCTATGTGAAGAACGCAAACACTTAGGAAGCAGAGTGGCCACAAGCAGAACCCACGTGCAGGGTTTCCTCTATTTACATTCAGCAGCAAAATAAAACCCCAGAGGCACAGAAGCCAGGTTGGACATTCAAAGCATGTTAAGTTTCACTTTCTTTTTCAGTACGTATGTTGCAGCTTTGTGACACAGAAGAGTCCACGGGTTCCTTTATAGTAAAAAGGTTTTTATTTTTTAACTCAAGTTGGCAAAATCAAGTGAACCTGCTCCTCTTCTCATTCACCATGCCTCTGCTGCCATATTGGCATTCAAAAACACTCAATAAATTGCGTTTGCCATAAACAAACATTGAAAAATACATAACATGGGGTGCCTGTTAATGCACAAATGACTGAACAATATTTAGTAGAAATGTCCTGTATTCCACAGGTAGTAATGGAGCACACACCCCCATAACCCCCCACCCTACCCCTTCACTGTGCTGAAAATGTATCGAACCGAAGACCCCTGTACCAAAAACATACCGAACCAAAATTTTTCTGTACTGTTATAACCCTATTGTACTGTTTAGTAGTGTTGTAATAATAATGTCTAACAGTTGGTCTTAACCTAAGGATGTCCCAATCTGTTCTAAAGATCAGTATCGGCTGCTGATCTGGCATTTTTCAGAAGATCGGATCGGATTTAGTAATGTGATCAGGCTGATCCAGTTTTCAGCATCATTCTGCTTAACAGCTGTCAAATAAAAACAAAACATCTTACAACAAGATCACTGTATGGGAATACTTTTCTCCAGAAAGCAACAAAAGTCGAGCAGCATATTGTAAGATGTATAAACTGGCATATGTGCATGGAGGGCGCATCAGGGCTCACTTTAATACAACAAATTTGATTCGTCACTTACAAAAGTATCACACGACTGAGAATGAGAACTACAAGACTGACCTCATGAAATAGTGTTGTATGTCACGCTAGTTCTTATGGGATATGGCATGCTATACTTACACACTGTCTACCTTTCACATGTTATTCAATGCCATTTGATCACATGTCAATTTTTGCCAAGACCTCTGGTTCACATAACCCTAATCCCAAACACTAACCATAACTCTAACCCAAACCCTCAGTGAGTGGTTTCTTATGCTTTGATTAGTGGCATGTATATTTATGCAAGTCATGATATTTCATTGGAACTACAAGGCTGCAGCAAGGCTGAATGTGAAAGCTGAATGTACACTGAATGTAGAGCCCACAGAATACAAGTTTTAGTTCTTATCTGATTTTTTTTATATGTAAAATATAAGTTACCGGATTGCTTGATTATTCATTCTTTTGTATTTAAAATCTTATTGTAAGAGATTTTTTTAATTTATTTTTTTAATAAGCGGTATAATATACAACAAATATTGCACTGGATTGGACTTGGTTCTTTATATGACCTAACTTAGTGTAGGTTTGTTAAAAAAAGCAAAAAAAAAAAAAATGTTGATGTTTATGTTATGAAACATAAAACCTTTGGGTAATACTTTGGTTGCATTTCATTTTAATGCTGAGCCATTTTGATGTTAATGATATACCAGAAATTCATGTTTGTTATAAAATCAAAATTTAGTAGTAAAAAGTATCAGTATTGGATCGGCAAAACTAACCATAAAAAAAAAAAAAAAAAAGATTTGATCAGAAGCAAAAAAATCCAGACTGGGACATCACTATCTTAGTGATGAGGCTGGTCTCGACAACAAGATGTTTTTGCTGGCAGAAAAATGTCTTTCTTTTGTTAGCCAGACCTGAAACAGGGTAACACAGCTAGTTGTTTCTGTCCTTTACTTGAGAGGTACTCAGGCAGACATATCTTTGGACAAAGCCAGTTTGACTGTTGTTTTCAGGTAACCGTGTGAAACCAGCTGCTGACTCTGTTCATATTTCACAGAGAGACATTAAAGTCCTATCGATCCTCATATTTCAATCTCAGCCAAATAAAAAAGGGTGTATTTCCTAAAATAGCCAACTATTCCTTGAAGTCAGGCTTTTGTTGTTTTTTTTTTTTTTTTAATTAACACATCTGACATTGTTCTTCCCATACCCCTATGGTTTGGAACAATAGTTACAATAATGCTTTTGAAGAATATATATAGGGGGTGCAGTATGATTTAGTGAGCTACGCTGAGGACTGCAACTTTCCATTCTCTTGGCAAATAAAAGTTTGCTGAATTAGCTGTTAGCAGCTCCTGTGTGCACTATACCCATGAATCTATAGACAACTACAGCTGTTTTAATGCGATACTGGAAAAAAAAAATTGAAAAATGTGATAATTCTTTGGCAAGTTCCAGCATTTTTCTATATTTCCATGGAGGGACAGTATCAAGGAAAACTGTTGTTATTTATGTGTATTCAAATTTAACGGTGTTTTGTCTTATGATGAGGGTAGCAGTTTCTCACTGGTTCTGGGTACTAGCAGAATTAAGTCAACAGCAGCAGATCCAGAAAAAATGGAAAGGGGGGATATATACATAGTAGGACTGCTTGCTTTGTTTACAGAACATACAATGTATTACGGTCATATTTCACAATACACACTTTAATCTGAACTAACCCTGAGGCTTTTTCTATTTGGTAGTAGGCCTACTAGTAGTTCATACAGGAAAATGTGTGTGTGCATGTAGAATACTTGATCTGTCAAGCAAAATGCTGTAATGATTCACAAGATGTTGACATGTCCAACAGCCAGTAAATGCAGTAAAGTTAAACTACACACACCAGTTAGATATAGGCCTATGTTTGACAACTTTGTGTGATTCACTCAGTCACTGGCTGTGTTCTGTGGCAAATGCCATGCAGTTCTATAGTTCACACTGTATAATAATACAATAGTTACTTTCTGTGGCTGCCCATTTGTTTTTCATGCATAGCCTCGTGGTGCAAAAATTAGCACCTAAGCACCACTTGCGAGAGTAAACGACACACCCCGAAGAGAATCAAGACAACCAGATAGAAAATAGGTTGACTTGACACTAAAGCTGTAACAAGTACTTGAGTAATTAGAGTACAAAATATCCTTGAATCTTTTTTGCCTTAAGTATTTGTTTAATTATTATTATTTTCAGTAAAGTAGTCACTTGCGTTCTGCCCCAGGGATCGTGTTCTACACAGACTTTAAACAGTGATGCATGCAACTCAGAGTCAAAACGTTGGCACTATGGAAGAGAGTGAGGAGACCATCTGCAAAAGGCAAAATATGTCCAAATTTTGGGATCACTTCAAACTTAGAAAAACACAGTATCTCATGCAATGTGTGTACTGCAAATCTGAACTGGCCTTCCACAACAGCACTTCCTTGATGCTTCAACATCTGAATAGAAAGCATCCGTTTGTGAACAATACCAGCTCATCATCCAAAGCCAGCACAAGGTAAATGCCTGTCTTCCCCTCAAAAGTAGCCGAACATTAGCAGATTTAATGTGATTGCTAACTGAGAAACACAGCAACACTGATTAGAATGTAGCCAATGCATTTGTTGTAGTCTATAATCATGAAACTCGATGCAACAAAACAAAAATCAGATTACTCGATGAATCGCTAAAATATGTGTTAGAATACTCAACTTCAAAAATAACTCAACTACTGTGTGTGTGTGTGGTGATGGTGGTGGGGGAGGTGGTGGGGGGGTAGGTAAAGCCACCATTGGTCAATATTAACAAGTAGCAACTCCTCTTCAACCAAATTTCAGATCCTACAGAGCATCTGGGTTAGAGAATAGGTCACTTTTTTAATTTTGGAAGAAGAAGAAGAGGAGAAAAGGGTTTTATTTTGTGAGTCCAAAATCAACAAAGGAAATACAGGTACATATTCTGTCAATGGTCATGGATTAAATAGAAATTATCCTGGTAGTGTCTTCTGTGTTTTTGTCTGATTTACAAAGGCTCTACTTGTGTCAGATTTTGACACACACTGGGATAGGGATGTCATGGTGTGTTCATGTACACCAGGGGTGTCCAAACCTGATGCTCGAGGGCTGCTGTCCTGCATGTTTTAGATGGTTCCCTCTTCCAGCACACCTGATTTAATAAATGATCAGCTCATCATCATGCCCTGCAGAAGCCTGATAACGATGGAATGGCTTCCAGGTATGCTGGAAGAGGGAAATATCTAAAACATGTAGGATACCGGTCCTCGAGGACCAGAGTTGGACACCCTTGATGTACGCCATGTAAACTCTGACATTTGTGCTTGAATGGACACATAGGTTGGTAAAACCATAGAGTTTCATTTTTGTATTATTTTACTTTGTTAAAATACATAATTATTTCCAATTCTTCCACTGCAAAATGTTTAATATTTAGATGCTAAATGTTAGAATCCAATTAGTTTCTCCATAGAAAGGTTTTCAAAATTCTATTAAAAAAAAAAAACAAAAAAAAAACTTTTCAAATTGTTTTCAGCAAACTCCCCAATATCCATGTACAACAGTTCAGCAAGTATCTCTTATTATTTTCATTTTGATTTAATGCAGCATTTCCTAATAATTAAATACTAAAGTCATACCCAGTGGGCAAATATTTTGGCTGGTGGATTGTTTTCATCTCACAATCCCTTTGGCTGGTGGGTGTAACAGTAATTTCAGAAACTGTTGTGCAGTGAGTAAATTGTGCCAAAAAAATACAGGGGAAACACATGAATCTGTCTGCAAAAACAAATTGAGATGTGAACTGACAAGCAGAATATAGTTTTGGGACATTTATGGTGCCATGCATGAAGCTCGTGTAAAATCCCATGTTACAACATCTGGTAACATATCACATGCCATCACATTTTCCATATTTTATATTTCCATTTACATGTATTCACATAATAATCCAGAACTACAAGAACAAATTAGGGTTCAGTGGGTTCATGAACACTTTAACTTGTGGACAGGGGTCAAACCACTGACCTTCTGGTTTGTAGAGTCACACAGCTACACAATGACGTTACAGTTATAGATGATGTAGTATGATGTAAGATAATCCAACTGTTATATATTAAGATCCAACAATTGAAAATATGCTGGGATATCCTTATTTGATTAACAGCCCATTGTCAATATAGAAAATAAGTCAAACTACAAGTCGTGTCTAGTTTGCGCTTTATAGCACATAAAGCCAGAGTGGAATACACAAGGTAAAGCAGGCTGAAACAATGGACGATGACTGTTTGCATCCTGCGTGATCATGAAAGACATAAACAAAACTAAACTTATTACCCTTGATGTTAACAAGTTCACCCTCTGCTTGACGTAGACCCTGCAGTCCAGAAAATGTCTGCTGGAAAGCCAGAAAAAAATGGATGCGCACTACTTTTATATTCATCTAGAACAATGACAAGCATTCATTAACGTGGTTGGGTCAGACACTGTGTCCAGCCCAAGGTTATACATACATTATGTTCTCATCCAATGACGGACGGAGTCACTGGAAGCTGTCCCTGCACTGCCTGATGGACCTGATACCAGGTACTGCTAAAAACAAGGTGAAATACATACTCATGTGTAATAACATATGGAAAGGTAAAGTGTAATTACAGTCAACTCACTTTAAGGGCTGCATGATTTTAGCCAAAAATAAAATCCAGATTTTTTTCCTCTAAAAACTTGATTTTTGAGTTGGGCTGTTTGTGGCATTTTAGCTGGCATGTCGTTTTCGTGTGCAGCCCGCAATGCAATGTACTGCTCCCACTCTGGCATGTGATGATGTTTGAGGTCAAGCAAGGAATGGTTTGGTCTTCATGGGAAACTTTGAAGCCATACCAATTCCACACAACCGACGTGCTCTTGTTATTTTTAGCCACAAACGTCTCCCTCTCCTTAGCAAACACCATTTTTGTACTAGTATGAGGAGACCAAAGACTGTGGAGACCACTCTCACAGTTAGGAGGAGGAGCCTACGGGGTCTGCAGCCTGGAGACACGAGAGAGATGAAATTCAATTTGACAGTTACCCTTTTTTAAACATTGTCCTAATTAAATAATCCGATTTTGATTTAAAATCAATTAATCATGCAGGCCTACTCATTTTACTGATTTCTGCATTTAATCCATCCCAACACACACAGCACCAAGCATTAGCACTAACATTAGCATTAGCAATTTGGAGCAGTGAGATTCCACTGAAGACTCTCAGGGCCTTACTCAAGATTTTCATCTGCACCTTGGTCAAGGGCCCCGACAGGAAAATTAACCGATGTTTTGGATGATGTGGAAACCAGGGACCTAGGGGAAACCTAAGTAGTGTGGAAAGAACAGGCAAACTCAACAAAGAAAGGCCTCAGTCCGACTGGGAATCAGAAGTGCTAACCACTATGCCACCGCACTGCTGCAACTGAATTACAGTTACAAAGAGAATAATTGTGTCAAACTCCATGTACCGGTCTAAATTGGTTCATTCTTTTTCAATCCTTTTTTTTCACAAGGTCAAAGGGTATGGGTAAGACTATGGGGATGTTTTTGTCCTTTTGGTACATACAACCACTCACTGCTTTTTATGAATAGTTATTACTTGTTTAGCCACATGGTGTCACTTGTCATGAACTTGGACACAGGTGGGTTAAAGCTGTTGAACAGATGACAGACACAGTGGTTTCTCTACCGTACTGTGCGTAATGATGCAGATGGGATACATAGAGCTGGACAGATGAGACCGATGAGAAGCCCCACTGTCTGACTGAATCCAACAGAAAAAGGCCATCTGTCAGGTGGGACAGCATCAGTCACCCACCGAGTTATTCAACAGGACACTATATCTTCAAGGAAAGAGCTGAACTGACAGCACACGTATGATTTACCGCGAAGGCCGAACAACATACCAGACCGCGGCACGACGAGACTAGAGTACCACGTGAAAGACACTACATCATTTCAATCTTGTTTCACAGGGATTTTTATCACAAATTCAATATTTCATCACATATCCACAATATGGGCGAGCCTCGAAGAGCTCCGATAACAGCTGCAGGTCAGCTTATCGCGGGGTCAGCCGCTGTTTGACGATCAGTGTCTCATGTCTCGTCCAATCCTTTCAGTCATTCAGCAGAATGCCTCACACTATCAGATGACAGGCCAGCAGGCTGACCTCTCAGGCTTCTGTCGGCTCATGTATTTGTCACTCAGCGGCAAAACAACAGTGAGTCAACATTTAAACAACCCCTCTAACAAAACACAGCCTGAATATTAGCTCTGCTGAGGGTGACCTCTATCTGACAATTTTCTGCTCAAATTATCACCAATCATCTACAGAGGTGAGGAAAGTACACACATTAGATTTCTCCAGTAAATAACCACAGATAAAAAACACTGGGGAAAAGTATGTAAAGTATAAAAATGTAAAGTTGGCTATTTGTGGGATATTTCTGAACATAATGCCACAGTCACATGTGAAATCAGCTGGTGTTAAACAATTTTAATCTCAAATAAAATAACTTACATGTTCTTTAATCCATTATTCCACCCTTCTGCCAAGTAGCTGTACATATATGTTTTAAATAATATAATGAAACTAATGAACATCTCTGACATGGCTTTTCAGTGTCACAGCAGGACATTAATGTCTGTTTTGTCATGTTACATCCCTTATATGACTCTTATCTCATGTCTTTTACATGCTTTTAGTTTTGTTATGCTACGTCTTTTGTGACTTTTTATTTCTTTTATAGGTTTTATTGTTTTTGTTTTATTAGACATTTCACAGCACTTTTATCTTGTAACATCTCAAACTTTTCTTCGTCTTCTCTCTTCATTTTTCTATCATTTCTATCCAGCCGTGAAGAAGAAAACAGTCAACAGTGTTTTGAAAATGTAAGTAGGAAGTACAGATAGTGGTGAAAACAGTATTTCAGCACAGTAACAAAGTATTGGTGCTTTGTTACTTCCCACTCCTTTTCATCTGATGAGTCATGGGAGAATCTATAAACTCTACCCCATTGACATGCCTCATTATTAGATAAATTTCATGCTTCAACTCATAAGATTTCCATTTGGAGCTGTGTGTGTAATTTATTTGAACCAAAGACAGGATGACAACTCTGCTGGCTTGATTTAAGAGGAAGTCCTCATCTGAGAGTGCACACTTGCAGTAGCTGTTACCTTTCACAACAACCATGCCTGACAGTAAAATATCAACTTAAGGATCATAATTAGCGGCTCAAGAAATAATTGTGTTGGAACCACACTGTTTTTGCTGGGATTTGTATTATTTTCACATTATTTCTTTGACAGTAAACTTTAATGTAGACACAAAACCAATCACAATGCAAAGGGGAAATTTAAAGAGAAGCCAAATGGGACTGAAAAGGACAAAAAAAGGATGCAAGGACATTAATCATTTCAATTACAAGGGGGCGCTGAAATAAATGTGAATTTCTTTTGCTGAATAACTTGTACCCTTCATGTTCACATCATAGACAATGTATAATTGGTGGATGGGGGAACTGTGACATCACCCACTGGTTTGTAAACTGCTGTTTTGAAGCCAGTGTTTTGGGATTTCACCATCAAGTGACCATATTTTGACAAAAGGAGTGGTACTACAGGAGTCCCAGGGATGAGTGGTGAGATAATGGTAAATGTTATCTTACCAACTGGGTGAAATGGTCAGTATTATCAAGGCATGCATAATAAAGTTATTTTACAATCTTGTAAGTGGGACCTACTAACCATAACTACTGTAGAGCTGTTTGTCAAGATAAATGTGTCTAATGAAAGAAACTCTTATCAAAGTCCAACTCCACAGGCGAGCTGTCCACAGGCATATAGACCTGTCACTGCAGATAAAGCCTCTGTTCTGAGATGTAATTAAAAAATGAAAAAGAATCCAACATGAACCACAACTTATTAGAGGGTCTAAATAAAAACAGATGACACTGAAATGTCCTGGAAATAAATGACGGAGTTTGACTGAAACAGAGCAACAAAACCTGCTGTCAAAATGATTCTTTGGAACAGCCCTGGCATGTAGGCTAACATTTGTAGGTTACAGTTTTTATTTTGTATTAGGGAGTTCCATGACTTGTAATTGTAGTTAGATTTTTAGATAAATACTGTAAAGTATCCAGATGATCTGATGATATTCAGTTTATACTAGGGCTGTTAAAATTAACACATTAATGCAGATTAATCCATCATCATAATTAATCTGATTAAAATTTTTTACGCAATTAACCAGTCTGCAGCACAGAATGACTCTGAACGTCTCTGCCAAAGCATTTCAGGCAGTTTGTCCAGGTAGAGTTACCGCTGTGCATGTACAAATGGGCAGTTGATCTGATAGTGACAGGCAGCAGAACCAATCCATAAAGATGAAAGACACTAAACAGCACATTGGCCCTCTGGATGGAGATATGAGGACAAAAAAATACAAGACAGAACAGTTGTTTCAAATTGTTTTGTTGAAACTTGAATAAACACGTTAAGTGCATATACATTCCCTTCTTTATTGAGTCTGTTTGCTCATGCAAAATGAAACACGATTAGTATAGATTAAACATGAATCATGATTAATCGAAATGAATCCACAGCAACCCTGTGATTAATCTGATTAAAAATTTTAATAGTCTGACAGCACCAGCTTATACATTTGCCAAGTATTAGATAGTGAGTCAATAAACACCTCAAAGGTACACTGTAAAACAGACAAAATGTGTGTGTGCGTGTGTGTGTCACTACTGTTTTGATGACTGGACACCATATGTTCTACTCAATCAGTTTTATAAAGTAACACATAAAAAAAATTGCTTCATATCCAAACAGCACAAGCTCTCACTTGCTTACAGAGGATTAACTGAGTTGTACGCTGTGGCTTCGAGGACGCTGGACCTCAACTCCATTGTTCATTTTATAATGTGTAATCTGAATCATCTACTCTGCTGTTGAATGTGCTCTAAGCAAGCCAACATCTGTAGCCAAAGATCATTTGTGAGGGAAAAGATAAAGACGGCTTTTATCGCCGCTGTGCAACTGTAGAAAAAGGCTGTTTTTGAAGTTCAACTCACCCAATAGATTGCATCACATCAACTTCAGAAAAGTCTCAGTTAAACTTTAGGCGTTTTATGTCAATAATGTAAACCAACCAACCTAAAAGTTCTTGAGTTTCTGAAAAGTCATGGTGTATTAGCTGTAAGGCATTGCGGTTTGTGCCATAACCATGGACACCTACACTGCGTTCCAAATTATTATGCAAATGATGTTTTTGTTTGATTTTCCAAAATACTTGATGCAAATGACGAT
>JAPQRP010000005.1:9856219-9871173 GCA_037367295.1 Apogon hyalosoma
TTAACTGAAAAACACAAAATTTAATCTTTATGACACTTAAATACAATTTGCATAATAATTTGGAACGCAGTGTAGTACAGCTAAACACACTTCTTTTTGACCCAGAAGAAACTATGTGAACCTGACAACTGTGAGCCATGACATCAGTTAATGAGAAGTTTACACAGTTTACGGATGTATAACCTGAGTTTACGTCCCAAATTTAAAAAAAAAAAAATTATATATATATATATATATAAATAACCAAAAACTGACTGTGTGTGGAAAACACCAATGGGGTGATATTTTACAAAAATCATATCAGATGAGTTTAAAACACTCAGACAGTTGAGCAAAATTAAACAGAACATATTTATGAATTTGCACAGCAGTTGAACTCTCTTTTCTGTTAAAGCCCCCCATGGCACTGTCAGGGGCTGTAGTTTTAACAGTAGCAGCAAAAGTACATGCATTCTTCACTGTAGTAGAAGTACAGACACTAAAAAAAGACAGTGGTAAAAGTAGAAATATTGACTTTTCTTTCCTGTAGTAGGAGTGAAAAGGCCAGACTCTGAAATATACTCAGCATACATATAAAGATACTAACTTGGCCTTTGAAGGACATTAGTTCTGACTAATTCAATGCAAATCTAACTGCAGCACCTGCAATAGTACTACAAAGTGAACTTCAGACATAATGAACTGTTTACTGACAATAATGAATGTAAACTTCGCTCAAAAATGAATGAGTCTGAGTCAGCAATAAACTTGACACAATGAAAGACCTTTCTCCAGTCGAGTCTCCATTTCATATCTGTTTTTAATCTTGATACATGCTGTTGAGTAAGAAATGAGTTTGCACGCACAGTATTTTCTATATTTTAATTTGGTTGAATTAAAAATAAATAAATAAATAAAATGAATAAACTCAGCATTTTTAGCTTGTTTACAAAGTTCAACTGGACTGGTTTCTGTTAACAAAAATCTGGAAAAATTTGAATTTTTGTCTCATGTCCTTTTTTGTCTTCTATAAGTCTTAGTATCATTAAATCTTCTACATGTAATTAATCTTTTCTATTTCTTTTTAAATTTCCATCTTTTTATATGACTTGTTACTGTTACTCTTATGCACCAATGTATTGTCTTGTCTGTGTGTTGCCGTTACATCTATTTAGATTGAAATCAAATGAAATGCAGTGAATGCACACCATGATGCAAAATAAAAAATAATCAGTAATTTTGTCAAATGTCTTAAAACTAAAATCAAGCTGATTCTGAAAATGTAAGGAGTGGAAGGTACATATATCTGTGCTAAAATGTGGGAAGTAAAAAGAAAAAAAAGGTGTCAGAAAAAAAAAAAAGTACAGATACCTGAAACTCTACTACTAAAGTACTCATAATTTATCACTTTTCACCTCAGAGCTTTAACAATATACTGTTAACATAAAGACACTGTGCTGTTTAAATGGTCATAAAACAGAAATGAAATGACACGGTGTGAAGGTGTGTCAGCCAGCAGTACTTCTAACCAGCGCTAAATCACTTCAAATGAAATCATCATTACACCTCTGATTAATACACCAGTAACTCTGGAGCTAATTAAGTGGTAAAGCTGGATGCACACTGACCACTTACAGATGAATCCTCAATTCCTGATGCAATAATATACCATTTATTATTCCTGTTTACATAAGGCTAATAGCTCACACCTAACATTAAGTGATGTTTCACACCATTTAACAGTGAAGTGCTCGTACGTCATTTCATGCGAGGGCGCGCTCTTCCTTCAGGCCTCAGAGTAGATATAAAATATCAGATTAAGGGAGGCTACATGGATATGGAGAGAACACACACAGACACTGTCCATATGATTCTTTGAGATTACATGCATCTGTGTCTGTGGTGTGAGGAGTATACTGTACCTGTGAAAAAGCACAGATTTCACTAATGTCACCACGTCCCTACTGGCGTTGTAACCGGCACAAACAATGGCCACGTGGATGGTCTGTGGAGAAAAACATAAAGAGGATTAACCAGAGGAAGGTATTAAAATAACTATCAGCAGTCCACATATGCATTGTAACGGCTTTTAATGCTGTAATACAACGCACACATCAAAATATATTTTCCACAATGATGAGCTTTCAGAGCTAGAGCCAGATGTGGGTATTTTACATGAGTCTTTTCAGCATCAAATTCCACTTTTATGTTGCATTTCCTGTACAACAGCTTCACAGGAAACCACAGTGCAGTGGAGATAGTAATGTTAATCTCCACCTTGATGTTACCCATAGATTTATGGACTAATGTGACAGTCCGGGATTTGACTGCTGCTTTCTTAGATCTCTGGAACCATAAGAAGTTGCAAGAGAATGGAGCTCAAATCAAAAAAACTTACCAAGCCCCTGCTACCACTAACTTCCAGACCACAGACCAACACTGTTGTGTTTAATGTCGCCAAGTAATTTAAATAGCTAGTATGTTAATACATTAATTTCTGCTGAACAAACCAAGTGGTAGCTTAACTTCATGACACTTTAGCGTGACAGAATCATGTCAGCTAATGGTCTTCGTAAGGTGGTTAGTTCGTGAGTGAGATGATAAGTGGAGGTGAAAAAGTAGCCAGAACTAAACTCTACATACGTACATTAGCCAAAGGAATATGGGTAAAAACATTAGGCATGGAAACCAGTTCCAGATGATGGACTGGAAGGAGGCCAAGGAATTTTGGAGACCCAAGTCATCAGGTATAAAAGGACAAAGATTACAGAGATCCAAAAGAACTTTGCTGCATGTCTCCCAGCACTGTTTGAATAAAGATTGACCAACGAAAGATTAATGAATCAGTATCTTTTGTTCATCATATCCAGAAGTCGATCCCATCAGTCTTCTTCATGTAATCTTACCAACTACAGCACTGTATGTGAGGAAAACAGTGGTTGTCATGCTAAGCAGCTACGTTACTCAAATGCCACAACTTCTAGCCTTATAAATAATATAAACAGGTGAGATATACGAAAAAGTCAACTTGTACAGCTGTCATGAATGAAAAATAGCTACAAAGACAAAACTTTTTTCTTGTACCAGGCAGTAAACACAGTTATTTCTGCTGAAAAGTTTGGTATTTTAACATGGAGGTCTATGGGGACTGACTTGGTTTTGGAGCCAGTCTCAAACAGCTGTTTGAGGAACTGCGGGTTCTAGCGCTTCAGGGTTGGCTTCATCTTTCAGCCCCGAAGGCTTCACAGAGAAATGGATTGTAATTTTCCAACCATCACTTCAATTAAGAGGGGATGTTTAAATTGGCAGTAAGAACAGAAATATAACTAAGATTAAATGTTGAAAACAGACTAAGTCTTTCCTCTCACACTAATGATGTTGTGGGACTTGTGAGAAACAGAATGGAGGAAGCAGGTAAAGAAAAGATCCATTTAGTACCTAGTGTGGACAGAGGTGTTCTCTTTAAAAAGGCGACAGCAATCTTAGCAGTTTACCTTTGATAAAAACAACCCTAATCTTTAGTTTGGACCACTTGCATCACTGTGAACCAACGGAATCAGTTCTCTAACAATCAAAAGTAAAGGGTATCACCATCTGACATTCTCTTTGTGTTTACAACAGTTCTTTTGGCATTTGTGGTATTTGTGAGCTGGTTTCATAACAGTCAGACTATCTCTGTGATGATCCTTAACATCTTATCCAAAGACTATTTTCACACAGTGTTTGTTCATTGTACAGAGCCATTTCTCCCGCAGGACACCATTCAAACAGAACAGCCTCCAGTCTCCCGTCGAAGACCCCAAAGCCTTTAGACATTTTCAACTCCAAAGATGGCTTACTGATCTCCTTTGCTTCCGAGCATGAAACTTCTGCCTCCCACAGCACTCAAAACTTCATCATGTCTCAAGGCTACTTCACAGTGCGGTGCTTTTGAGAACAGTAAAAACAACACATGGAAAAATGACTCCAAATGTCTTTTTTCTAATTCCAGCTTGACATGTCAAAGCTCCCCTTCAACAGTACTCTTGCTGCAGGGGTCAGGGCAGCCAGACTAACCCTCCAAATGAGCAGGGTCATGTTCAAGCATGGCTGGAAGGGTGCTCCAGTCAGTGCAGCCTCTCCACATTCACCCCCCCATACACACACACACACCTCTTTCTTCCGGCCCTGAAGGAGCTCTGCTTCCCCTGCAGTCGATGGGCTTTTGAACACTGTGTGTGTGACTGACAGCTGATGTAGAAGGAAGTAGAAGGTGGCGATAAGAAGCCATCTAAGGGCATATCGTTTTCACAGAGCTCTGCACAAATCATCCACCTGCCAGTGAAAAAGCACAAGCTCCTTCTGCCTGCTGGGTAGACCACAATCTGCCATGAACCTGCTGTTATTTTTAGGTTCCAAAAAAACATAAAAAAAAAAAAAAAAGATGCAGAGATCCACTTACATTTTCGATGGTTAGTTTGATGTTTAGTTCCAGATTTACTGACTCATTACTTTGATTTTGACAAGGCTGGCACATATTTTTACTGACAAAATTTCCAAATTAATCAGGACCTAATTCCAGGGGAGTTCACAATCTCAATCTCTAAATGTTTATTTGAATTATTTTAGAATTACATGACTTTTCCAGAAATGTGTGACTTCCAATTTTAATCTAAAAAAATTCCCAATATTTAATTATATTTATTAATGTATGTGTATTGTACAAGTGTTTTCCACTATGGAACAATTACAAGTTTAATTTAGGTGAAGCCAGTCATTACCAAAACTTGCAAAGATAACTGATAACAACACAATCCTATTAGGACGAAACCAACAGATACAATTATACACACAGTACACTGAAGTTCAGCCATACATAGGGAAACATCTGAGGAGGTAGCTGTGGACAGATGTGATGAAATATTAAACTCTGTGGACCAGTATCTATGTCCTGTGACTATTTTGTTTTCTATTTTAGCCCATAAATCATAACTAAACCTTTGCAATAATATTATCACAGCCAAAATGCAAGACTTGTGCTGTATACTTTAATGTCAATTATGGTTGATTGTGTCTGTAAATTTCTTACACATTCAGCTTTGGAAATAACTATTATACTACCTGTAATTTTCCATAGAATTCAATATTACAGCCCTTCAAATTTATAGTTACCACACCCCCTGAAGGGGAGGCAAGGGGTGTTTTTGTTTGGTTTGTTTGCTTGTTTGTTAACACTTTAGCAGCAAAACTATTGCTTGAATTTATACCAAATTGGGTTTCTAGATTACCAGTGACCCAGAATACATCTCACATTTTGGGAAAAGTAGGTCAAAGTTTCAATTATTTATGAATTTTTAAAATATTTTTTCTTCTCTCATTTTTCTTATAATGGGCAAAATTTCAAATGTGTATAAAAACATCAATTTTATTTCAATTTACTTCAAACTTGGCACATTTATATAGAGGGAACTGATATGCTGACATCAGCACATGCATAGACGTGATGACATCAGCTGGATCAAAGCCAAAATAGGCTCCAATACATGCAAGAGGCAGGATTTGTTGTGCCTGGCACCACTTGTTAATATTTTGGTCTTAGGAAATTAATTATTTCTTAAATGAATTATTTCTTCTTTTCAACACTAGATATTTAATTCTAATAAAGAAAATTTGGTTTATAATTTCAAAAATATCTAAATTCTTTATTCAGTTTGTAAATCAAACATTTCAAGTCTGCGCTACAAGGTTTTTGCCTTACATGTGAACAAAAGAAAACCCTGACATCTCTACAGGTCACATTTATGAGAAATGGTGACTTTTCTCAATTTTGTCACTGTCTGATAATTATTTCCAAGGCTGTATGTAATTTGGAGAACGACTGGAAACCACATCTATCATCTTTCATGTATAAGGACATGTTATATTTGCCAGTCAGGTATCCCACTGAGTCCAGAGCCAATCTTCGAGTGCAATAAGGGTCATATAATCATATCAGTGACAGGATCACAGCTTGGTGGTGTTATTGCTCTTTCATTATCCACATCCCAACAGCAAACCAGTGCCATTGCTAGGTGAGGATTAGGCTAATCGAATCCTTAATCCGTGATTTAATAAAGACTCACAATGTGCTAATGGCACTCTGGTTTTAGAAAACCATCTCCAAGGTCTTTTTACATTACCGTTCAACACTGGGTGTGAATTATGTGACAGCCGTAATACATTTGTTAGTTCCAGCTAAAGGGGTATTGTGTTGCTCTCACCTCACACTTATCCACCACTGGTTGCTGGACACAGTCAGAGGTGTTTCCAACTGCCACGGCTTTCTGGCCCTCATTGTCGCCCGTACCCTCCTCTGAATGGGTTCGACTTTGGTTGCCACGGTGACCGCCATTTGGAAGGCGCGCTGCCGGGCTCCTTGGAGGTCGGCTTAGCTCCCGTCGTAATGCCCTGTTCTCCTCTTCCACTGCTCGAACCCGCAACTCCAATGCCTGCCGCTCGCCAGCTCCACCCAATGGAGTGGATGATTGGGCCTCCAACGGGGAGAGTGGGAGGGGCTTAACTGAATGGAGGAAAAAAAAAAAAGAACACACTCTATGAGGTCTTACAGTACGTGGTCACTTTAAATACTCATAACAAGAGCTGAGAAATAGTAAAATCTGTTTACGTTGTTTATCTTTTACTTAAAGCTGCAAGAACACAAATCAGGGAAAAACATGGCAGATTAAAAAAAAACACCTTCCTTCTGGAGTTCTCTCCTCTGAGCCCTACTCAAAAGACGTCATATAAATATACATGAATCTGTGTAAATTCTCATTTATCCAGGTGATGACTAGATCAACTGGACTGGTTTTAGTTCTAGTTGAACTTTGATGATGACCTAAAGAAATACAGATGACCTCAAAGTGTTTCACTCCATTTTGGAAAAGAGAAGACAGTTTTCCAAGCTTTCAAGTGAAACCACTTGTACAATCACGACTGATTTAACTCCACTAATCTGAAAACTCCACAAAAATGGGTAGAACTCTCATTTTCCTCTCAGACCACTTGAATTACAATATTCTGAAAGGTAATTATGGAATCTTTGCTCACTAATACCACAGAAATATAAAGCACTGCAATGTTAGTGTGGCACTATATATCTGCTGTGCATATTTTGATGGTGAACTAATATTTCACCATTAGGTTTGTTTTAAATGTTCTACCTCCAGGTTTCTGAAATGTTGCTGCTTGGGGAATATCAGGTTCTGACCAATAAGAATAGTTTAAAATGCAAATAACCATCAGATTGCATGCACTTTCATTCAGCCCCCCCAAAAATTCTGTTATTTGTTGTCATTTGTTGTGATAATTACAGATATTAACCATCAAAAAAACATTTTGGAAATATCAGCTCTAATGACAACACACAAACACACACACACACACACTGGCTTCCATATTTAATTACATTTATAATTTCCTGGCTCCTTATAATCACAATTAATACCTAATCCTGGCCCTAATGCAAACCTTAGTCTAATCCTACCCCTAAAAACAAGTCTTAACTCTCATAAAACAGCCCCCAATGAGATATAAAAAAAAAGATATCAAAATGATATTTCAAGATTCAGATATTCTTTATTGTCAATTCACTAGATGCACTGATCATACTGAGAATTGAGACACAGTTTCTCTCTCACCTTGTTAAAAGTCATGCATTAAAAAAGAAGTAAAAATAGAATAAGAATAAACAGTTTAAAGAATAAACTATAGCAGAATATAAAGTGTACATGTCAATATATTTACAGTAGCACCAGTAGTACAATACAGTAATGCTTATGAGGTGAAGAGGTGCATAATGGCACCAAACAGCAACAGATTTGTCAACAGCAGCAATAGTACAATCCTTATAATAAAGTGAAAATATAATATAATATAAAATATAAGACATGAAAGGTACAGGCTTATTAGGTGAAAGAGTTTCAACTGCAATGCAAAAGTTATTTGTGCTGGACTTCCTTTTTAAAGAGCAACACAATAAAATGTGTTGTGGTTTATATTTAGGAGCAACATCAAAGTATTAATGTATCTCAAGACAGAGCACACACATATCTCTCTATAAATATTGTCAGAATGAACAGCAGGGCGAGCGCCGCCGTGCACCTAATCCAAGTCGGTAGCAATTTCCTTTCCCCCTCTCTGACTGTTTCAAGTCTGAACAAGCAGCCCTGATTCCTGAGAGAGATGAATCTGTGGAGAGGAGATGAAGCTCTCTTTCTCTCTGCTACATCTTAGAAACCTCAGCTCCCAAAAGGAATAACTGCAGATCATTAAAGAATACAATGAGTTTGCCCTTCACAGCCTCACTGGGGGAAAACACACAGCCTTACGCGACTCCAGTGTGGAACCAGAGGTGTTATGGCTTGAATTACACGTATTGATCTGAGGTGGGAAATAGATGACTTTCCAGTATGATACCATCTGTCATAAACCAGTTGCTTTTCCCAACTGGGAGCATCTGTGTCCCCCCTTTGACCTGACACAGACAGTGACGGAAACATGCCTTCACTAACCAGGCAAACAGATGAGGCACCAGTGCACCACTATAGATACACAAGATGGTGCGCGATCATGGATACACACATATTGTTTTAGTGTTGCTGTAGGATTCAACCGCTCATCAAATTTTATTTAGCATCCACTATGACTATGATGAAAAGTAATTACTGGTACAGGTAGCTGGAAATCATCTTCCTGCATGCTGGCATGCTATCTCTATTTGTCACTAGTATTTTGCTAATGAACCGTCTGAAAACAATAGACTCCATGTTGACAGTGCTTACTTGTCTTCTACAACATATAAGTAATTAGCATTTTTAGTTTTTCCTAGCTTACAGACTGCCAGATGGATTATTTTGGTAAAAAAAAAAAAAAGGCTGTTTGGACACTGGAGCCATTTGTGATTCAATTAGTAGGAGTCTGTTATTTTATTTTGTTGATGTTTCAACTCAAAAAGCTCACATTGCCTGGACTGTTGGCCAAGTCTGACTGATTTTGATTCATTTGTACCATTGTGAGCTAGGATGATGTTAAACAGGAGAGCAATGAACTAGGCTACATCTGTATGCTTCCTCTAGCTCTAGCTTTTGTTAGCCTACAATTGTTACTCAAAACCACAATTACTCTTCTATTTTTATCAGGTAAGAGATTAATGCTTGTTCTATCAGCTCTGGGCAATGACTGTGTTTATGTGAACATCGCTACCCAGGATACAGTTAAAAATCCTGTCTTTGTGTATGTGTATGTAAATACTGCAGCCTCTGATTTCAGTATCCCGGAACTTATCCTGGTTTTCAGAAACCTGGATACTCTCGCTGCCGTACTCTGAAAGTATCCAGGATACTGTTGCATGTACACACCTTATTCCAATTTATCCCAGTTCAACTATACTTGAGAGATCATATAGATAAACCATCAAAAAGACTGTAGTTAAAAAAAAAACAACAGGACTTCGGCTTCCCCAGCACAAACAACACAACAAGTCAGGTCACGATGGAAAACACTACAGAAACATTACTCTGTGGATTAACATTAAAAGTCACTGAACTCCACCATGACAACCCTCTGCCATCTGTCACGTCTGCAGATCTTTATCCTCCTTGTCCTACATGGTCACAAAATAAATGACAAAATAAACATCTGCATGACATGTTTATTCGTTGAACTCATCTTGCATCGCTGACAATAGGCGACTGCTGATGAATAATAACACAAATCTAAAATGCGCTGGTGACATTTAACAGAGCTGTGGCTGCTGTAAACCAATATGGTCCATTTTCTACAGCCACTGGAACTTCAAAGTTTGGCAGCACCTACTGAAATTTCAGAGTAATATATGTTGTAAACATCACAACCTCCTGTGTAAACAATAGCAGTACTAGTACTAGTATTTATCATGTATACAGGAATGGTATCCAGATTTCTCTGTATCCGAACACCATTTCCCAGAACATAATCAAAAATGGGATACAACTGGGATAATAGTGTACATGTAAAGAGTCACAGTCTCCTTCAGGTTAGCGTTGATAATGTTTCTTTACAGTGGGATGCATGAACTACAGCAGAGGCACATCTGCATTACTTTGCTCTGTCGCTGTTTAGATGGATATTGGACAAAAAAAATTTAATCTTGTCTCTGAGATTTTCTATATCCACAATGAATCTGATCCGCTCTTAATCATACTCTGCATTTCAGACACCACATCTGTGTTAAAGAAAACGCAGCAGGAACTTCTTTCCTGCCGTCTCATTATAGCTAAAAAAAATATATTTTGATGTTTGGAAAAAGAGAAGGATCCGCTTTTAAGCTGTGGCTCAAGGCAATAGATGATATCCTTCATCTCGAAAAAAATAAGGTTTCTTTTGAAGACTTGTAAATGGCTTTGCATCAACTACTTCACTAGTCTATCTCTTTAGCTTTAATTATTCTCAGATGTTTTTGGATTCAAGGGTCACTGGCATAGGGATGAATGTGCAGGTACATTAAAGATTTCTGCTTTTTTTTGTTTATAAATCACATTTTTGTGTGGAAAAGTTATATTTGTAAGCATTTTACTGATACTTCCTCTTCTTAACTCTTTGGTCTTGTCTCCATTTGTTTTCTAACCATGTCTGCTAAAAAAGCTGCACAGTTTTATTTCCCCTCAGATTTATAGGCCACTGTGGCCATAAGATATAAAGGCAGCTGGTATATAGCACATACATGTGGTCTTTCAACCATGGAGGGCCACTAAGCCTGTCCCGGAAAGCACCTTCTGGACTCCATTTCATTCAAGCTGTAATTAATTTGCAGAGTGGATTTGCTGGGTTTAATCCTGCTGAACTGGACTCATTGACCATTTGTTTGGGGTGATCAGCGGTTGCATATGCCATTTTCAGGGCAGCAGATGCACCTGTTCTTTTATGCCACCAAAGCCAATTTATTTGGCTTCCATGTATTTGTCATGAAGCTCATCATCTACAGGCAAACAAAAGCTTTAGCAAAAACACATAAATCACATTTTCCCTGCAGTTGGGGGAAAGTAGCAGTTTGTTAGCACGCTCTGGTGCTGTGTAATTCACATCTAGAGGGAAGCTGCCAGCACATTTTCCACTGACCGGGTTAGATTAAGCTAATGTTCATCTTATGAGCACTGGAAATTTAAAATGTATGAAAGTGCCTTAAAAAGATCCAAGTCTTCACTTAAACCAAGGTTATGCAGAGTGAAACGGGTCTAAATAATCATGCCAAATATGTATTAGAAACACAGCTGGGCAATCTGGCCAGAAGATTATATGACAGTCTATTAAGTTTGAATCATTATTCACAATTGTCTCACTTCTTATAAAATGTAGCTGAGTTTTCTTCTCGTTTTATCTGGTTTCTGGAGGCGTATGCTGTGTATGATGGCATTTTGTTGTTGTTGTTATCCATCTAGAGACTGCATTTCTGCATCGTTTTGGACCAACATTATCAGTCCCTGCTGTGGGACTAATAAAGGATTAAAGGATTATGTTATCCTGACAATATCTAGATAAAGTAAACACCAGTTGACATTTTCCTGGCTTACACACAACCGCAGTGTTTCCATTAATTACCCAGATTGTGGCAGCCTATTTTGGCCCTGATGGAGTTTTATGATGAATCAAAAACACTTTTACAGTCCAGCGTAACTCTTAAGCATCAGATTAAGAGCAAGTTTGAGTTCAGAAGCCGGACCTGCAACTGACAGATTTGAGTAATTATTCATTATCATTTTTCAGCAGAAACAAAGCAACATGATAAACAAACTCTGTAAGTTAATTCAGAGTAAATCCAAACACTTCAGTGTTGACAGATGTTAAAGCATGGATAATGGACTTAGATGCCACAAACCCATTAGTTACTGCAACACCTACTTTCAACAAGCTCTCAAAATACTGTAATCACACTGTTAAATTATCCAATTAAATTAATTTCAGTTGATCTGGAATGTTTTTTGATGGTGCTGTTATTTATTTTTCAATGTCCTGATCTGTACAATGTCTCTGACAAGTAGATAATGAGCCAAATTTATCAATAAGATCACCCAGCTAAAATAATGAAAAAAAATGAAATAGATTTTGAATACAAATCACAATGTGTGAAGTAACTAAGTAACACAAACACAAATACATCACAACCTGAAAAATATGAATATTTACCATTAGAAATTAATCTACAAGTTCATACATACTGAAAAATTAGCTTCTATGTGCACACATTATCTGACATGTGAGACTTGAGTTATGAATGTTTGTCAACATGTCACCTTCACACAGTAGACAACGATTACCCGTTATTCTCATACTGACAAATGCAAACAATTTGTTGAAACAATATACTGCTGATAGTGTTACAAAACACTACAAAATAGTCAATTTAGAATGTGAAAATGCTGTGGATAAGACCCAGACACAACACGAGTTAGGAAAATGTTTACCTGTGGTTAAAATGGTGAAATGAACACTGGTCTCCTGTGTTTAAGTCCACAGAGGAGACCCAGTATGCCGTGATTCTTCCCCACAGAGGCTCTAATTAAGATTTAAGTGTTTAGCTATTATTGACTGACACTGATCAATCTGTAAGTGGAAGTGAGTGGAAATCCTATAGCTACCGCGCTCCTCGAACCAGTGATGAGAACCACAGTGTCTGGTGTTCGGTGAAAATTAGAAACACTCAAGATAATGAGATGACATCTTAGCCATCAGACACTTTTAGCACTTGTAGCCCTTGCTGAGTGATTCATGACTGTTTTGATGCTGTGTTCGTGGCACATTCATGTATGTCACATTTAATTGTCATCGGCTGTAGAGCTCTGTTCTCAGCCTCCTGCTCTCAGGGAGAGACGCAAGTTGGGCGGAGGTATAACATCCATCACACCATGGCATCTGTTCACCTGGCAGACAGCTTGAAACACCTCTACACAGCCACACCAGTCAGCCTCCATTCTGTCCAATCTCTCGGCTACAGTGAATAGCATCAATAAAATACTATTTCCTATTAACCCTTAGCCTCACCTCCACCCAAGCCTGGAGAAACAGGAGAGTGCTTTTGAAATTGAAAATATCCTTTCTCAGCGGCAGAAGAAAGTGGTGATGTACAAAGGTGTGATATTTTTCATAGAACTTGCTACTGGAATATGTATGAACCTAATGCCCACTTTTCTATAGCCTCTGTCTTTGCACATCAGGTACAAGAACATCACACCAGACTTTTTAAAGTGAAAAAACGTGTGAAACTGCACTTACTAAGCACAGCTAAGGAGAGTATGTGTCCATTAAAGACAGTGCAACCCCTCACTGCCTACAGAAAACTAAAGTCACAGTAGAGTGAATTCCAGACAGACGTTTTTTTCCTCTTTTACTGTGTGTCAAAGGTTGACCTACATCAAAATCCGGTCACTGAAACAGGAGGACCGGTGGAGGAGATGGAATGACAAGTGAGAAAAGTCTGATATGAGAGCAGGAGGCAGGAGGGCATGGACCAACACACACATTTGAGAAATTTCAAGGTAAAAAAAAAACAAAACAAAAACTTAAAAAGTAATTAAAAAGGATCCTCATTCTCATAATTAAAAATAAACAGCACCATCATTTATGTTTGCCTGCTTTAAGCCAGTATTGCGTGTAATTATCTGGCAAATACAAATATGAACAGCCAACATGTCCAGTGCCAATTCATACATTCATTAAAAGCCCAATAAACAGTCTAATATAACGCGACTTAAAGTTGCAGGAAATAAAATAAGATGACACAACGGCTTCTTCCCTCTTCTCCTATCAGTCTAAATCAAAACTTAATATAAATATAGATGAGCTACTGTCATTCCATATCGCTGTGGAAAATGGAAGCCATGGTGTAGAGCAGTAGAGTAGTGTCTGAGGAAATCATAACAAAGACTGAAAATAACTGTCCAAAAATACCTAAGATTGACCATCATCTGTGTCATTTTCACATAAGTGTGTAGAGTACGGAAATTTACTTTTAGTTCCATTTAGATTATGGAATATTAACTGATACAAACTGACCCTAAGAAAATAAGTGCAGCATTAACATTTAACAGTGCAGCACATTAAGTGAATCTCATATGTTATTTGGTTCATTGAAAATCCACATTTTAAGGCATGACTGTAATTAATTCATACTTATTGGACTGTAATTAATTCATACTTATTGATATTTTAAGTACAGTCAACACTGTCTCATTTAAATCACCCCCTTGTGAAACTAAACTAGATCTGTAAATTGCAAAGTGTTGACAGACAATAGTTTGTGTTACATTGTGTGTGTTATTTGGATGAGTGCATTATTAAACTGTTAAAGGTTAGGTTTAAGTACTGACAGTAAAGAGATCAGAGGGTGGTAGATGAACTTTATTACAACCCAGTGGGGTTTAATGTATTCTTCAGCTCTGGAAAAGAAAAACAAAGAAAAAAACAAACACAAAATGGTGGACTGTGTTGGGTAAAAAGGTTTCTTTGCTATCAAATAAAGAAAGGAGAGGGAAAAAAAACAAAAACAAACAACAACATTAAAACAGGGACAAAGCAAAATTAATGCGTTCTTTAGGTGAGGCAGAGCTAGAAAGGAGAAGAAAAATTAAACATCAAATTAACCCATGAAGACCCACAACTACTTTAATGGCAGCTCCCAAATTACTATTTTTTTCTTTTTCTACTTTTCTTAACTGATTTATCACCCATTTTTAAAATATTACTATCCTCTGTATTTTGCATTTTTTTTGGTGAAAATCATGTATTTTCCTATAATTAATTCACAGATCATATAGATGTTCATGAAAACTCAGAGTAAATTCAAAGATAATTATATCAAAACAGAGAAAAATGAAGAAAAAGTGACTTTATCAGCAAAGATATTGGAAACTGAATGTAAAAACAAGTGTGTCCATCCACTGTCACTGATCCAACTCCATGGGTTTTACTGGTGAATCAATGTT
>JAPQRP010000005.1:9878417-9892545 GCA_037367295.1 Apogon hyalosoma
CATCAACAGTGAGAGCAAAAAGAAGCTATATGCAAAATGGAGTATACAGGAATGAAAAGGAAATTCCTGATTTGTCCCATCTCATATCATTGCGAAAACACATTTTTTGGTGACCTTGACCTTTGACCTACATTCACAAAAAATGAATGGGATCTATTCTGGACAACCTCGCACCTTTCCTGAGCATTTCATGGAAATTGGTCCAGTAGTTTTTGCGTAAAGTTGCTGACAAACAAACAAACAAATGAACAGACAACCAAACAAAAAAAAAAAAAAACAAACCAAAAATAATACCCCTCATCTCCCCTTCTGGGGGGCAGGGTAACAATACCCTCACCTCCCCTTTGGGGGGCGGGGTAAAAAAAAAGATCCAACATGACATAAAACAATGAAAAGAAATCATGAGGAAAACACACCTGATTTTGTCATTTAGTGCTTAGTTTGTTTATTTTTACCCTGTCCCCCGAAGGCGACACGAGGGTATTGTTTTTGGTTTGTTTTTTTTTTTTGTCTGTTTGTGTGTTTGTTTGTTTGAACTGTTTGTTTGTCAGCAATTTTACGCAAAAACTACTGGACCAATTTCCATGAAATTTTCAGGAAAGGTGCGAGGTGGTCTAGAATAGATCCCATTAAATTTTACTGAATCTAGGTCAAAGGTCAAGGTCACCAAAAATGTGTTTATGCAATGATATGAGATAGGGCAAATCAGGTAAAACGTTTGCGAGGGGCGGGGTCTGTTGTGCTTGGCACCACTTGTGTTAATTCAAATTCTAAACATTGAACGAAATGCAACATAAAGAAAACATCATAAAGGACATGTAACTATGTAACAGGTTGAAAACACTGTAAAAGATGGAGGAAAATGTAAGAAAACGATGGAACATGAAAATGACACAAAAGATGCAAAACAACATGAAAGAGTCAAAACACAAAGACAAAAAAAATGCAACAAGATGCAAGCAATTGTGAAGTTAAAGCAACACAAGAAACCGTGCAAAAGGTGCAACAACATGAAAAGGTAAAATATGTAGCAAGATGATAAGATGTAAGATGACGTAAAACACACATGTAAACAACTGCTTTTGTGATTTAGTTCTTATTTTGTCCATTTTATATAGTGAAAACTTGTGTACACTGAAAAATGAGTGCAGTTCCAGTTCTTAACAAGACACAAAAAAAAAATCATGTAAAAGGTGTTAAAAAGACAAAACAAACATGAAAGGGACACTAGACTGGAGAAAAAGCATCATAAAGTCTCCAGCTTTGTTGCCAACATTGAAAACTGAATAAAATGGTATAATAGTCTTCACATTATTCCAGTATGATGTGATTTTCAGTTATCTGCACAGGAAAAGCCAGTGCAATGTCCTTCAAAGGTCTAGTTTTATACTTGAGTTCATTTAAGAGCCTGTGCCTTTTCAGCTTTTCATCAGTAAAAGTAGAATCACTACATCTATTTCCATAAGTATCTGTACTTGCACTGGACAAAGGAGTGTGCGGACTCTGACCATCTCCATCCATCACCATAGGAGTGTATCAATCACTAGCCCCTGTTACACAGCACTTCTGTTACGGGAATATTTCGCCTTTATTCCAGAACAACATCTGTGTAAATGAAATGGTGGGATCATTTGGTCCCACCTTTATCACGGCTCTGTAACACCTCTGGAGGTAGTAACAGAGCTGTGATAAAGATGGAATCATGATTCTGGAATGCTATGTAAAAGGAACACCTCTCGTTCCGCAGCTAAGGTGTTGTTTTGATGACGTATTGCGTGTGTGACCCCTGCGCTGGCGGAATTAAAAATGAGTGTGGGCTGTGTACAGTAAAGAAACCAGAAAGATGTCAAACTGGGGGATACCAAGATCCACGAGCTGTTGTCACTTCAGGCGGAGGACTCTATCCATGCTAACATTTGTGGAACGGTGAAAGACTCTGGAGAGGTCAGCAACATCGCTATGCTTGGGGTATTTCCAACACGCAAGTTATACATCCCACTATATGCTGCGCTGCATCACCGCCCCTTTGATTCTGTAGCACAGGTCCGCTGTGTAAAAGTCCAGCCTGCCT
This sequence comes from Apogon hyalosoma, assembly GCA_037367295.1. Lineage (NCBI taxonomy): Eukaryota > Metazoa > Chordata > Actinopteri > Kurtiformes > Apogonidae > Apogon > Apogon hyalosoma. The sequence goes on from JAPQRP010000005.1 coordinate 9,880,489, forward strand.
CACCTCTGTTACTCCTTTGGCTTGACTGTGGAAATCAGTCGTTGGAAAAAAGGTGGAATCACTACCTCACCATTCTTCTGGGATCTCTGTGTAAAAGTGGCTACCGCCTTGTTGACAGGGGCTATGACAGTCACATATGGGCTTTCCAACATCCTGACTGGTTGCATTTTCCTTCCGCTTTGTAAATAAGCCAAGTAAGTAGGTCGAGGAACAGATCAAACCTCTACAAATTTAGAAAAAATGACAAATTAGCTGCAGTTTATGTACCCGTTTTACATACGCAAATGTGACCAGGACAGACGCAGATAATTTATTATGAAGTTGCCATGCACATAAGTGCAGGGTGTTGTTTCCATGCTGAATAAAAAGGAACAGTGAATCAGTACATGTAAGCACTGAAATAAAGTTTAGGTTTGTTGTATTTTGCTGCATTTGAAGACTTTGAAAAAATTCTAAAGAGGCCAATGTGTAACCCCTCTCGCATCTAAAGATAAGACTTTTTAATCGCAGACCAAAAGAGTTTGCAAAGACCGGGAACTTTGCAGGGTCAGTATTTGAGAGACTACAAATAAACTTCTTTTAAGCTTTTTTTGTCTTCGGTTTCTGTTTGATTGCTTGATCTTCACAGAAGTGTAAGAAAAAGGTGAGATCACTGAGGATTTGCTGCATAAAATTCACAGTTTGTAGCATATTCATTTGAGGTCTGGGCTCTGAACTCCACAGAAGAAAAGTCAAAAATACTGGAGAGGTAATTAGGTATCTAAATGAGTAAACAGTCACGCCTTAAGGGAGTGATAAAACTACCATCGGTTTAAAAAAGAAAAGCAAAAGGGAGCTGAGTAAACCACCTCTGTTCATCATCATCGTCAGTTTTCACTACTCCCATCACTTCTCTGCAAACAGAACACACACCGAAAACTGGATCCGGATGTTCTATTTCTGCTTCAATCCAAAATCTGACATCAGGGATTTAATTTAGAACGGTTCGCTATTTCCTGTTTGGTGCTGCAGGGAGAGCATCTATTCACTGTAGAAAATATTCACATCACTGAGCTTCACTGTTTGCATGAGTCAAGACAAAAACTTATGATTATACTGAACATGTCTGATTTCAATACAGGGACAATAGAAGAAGACAGACTTAAAGCAACAGAGAACAAGTGTCAGGTTGTATTTATGTAAAGCCGGTCAATTTTTTTTTTTTCTAAGTTATGAACAATTAATGGTTTTAACTGATTGTTTTCTGGTTGTATTAGCTGATGACAACACTCTAAACTGCCATATATGATGGAGAAACACATCCACAATTAATACAACACAAGAAGCAGGCAGGTTATATTTTAAATGCTTGTCAAACAGGAAAAGACTGCAGATGCATGAGCTTAATTTTGTGTTTTAGGTATATTTGATGACCGTCAGAAAGCAAAACCTCAGTTATTCAAGCTCATTCAATATGTCGCTCAGCAATACTCTCATGATGTTACAGTTCTTGAGCTCTGACATCAGAAATATGAGTTTCACAAGGAAGAAAGGTTGCAGTGGAAAAAGAAATAAAGGAGGATGACTATTAGAAAGAGAGGTTACACAATAAAGATGTCATCTGAATGGTTCATGTCAGTAGCTGCACTAACAGTCTGTTCTTAAGTGTCCAAACAAGGTCAGAAGTGTCACAGTTTAGTCTAAACCGTGGATCAGCAACTAGTTGCATAGCATGGAAACTTTATAACCGCATAAGCTTCATAATCAAAGTCACAATTGTGGAGGAAATGCTGTAATTTCAGTATGGTAAAAAAAAAAAAAAAAAAAAAAAAAAAAACAATGGCAAGGCTCCTATTTTTTAATCACTATCATTTTCAGTGACTGAAAGTTGCTTCCTAGAGGTTTTCATGTCATCCTGTCACTTTCTGATGCTTTGGTCAATGCCTCTGTGGCATTTGTTTTCCTCACTGTGGTAGATTGGCAGAGTGACTCACTGCTCCCTCTAGTGGTCACATAAATCACCCCCGATGGCAGTGTGAATATATTCAGTTCATGTCTCTACAATCCAATATATTGGCAACGTTGGCATAATGTTAGGTCAAGGTCAAGTTTATTTATATAGCACATTTAAAACAATGCAAAGTGCCCAAAGTGCTATACAAAGCTGCAGATAAAAATACAAGACATGCTAAAACTAGTAAAATAAGAATAAATATGAGATATACTAAAACTGATAAAAACTGATACACAATAAGAGGATAAACATAAAACACAACCAGAAGACAAAACACAAAAAGTTAGGATACTTACGTACTCATAGGATACATTCAGGTTTTTGAAAATATATTTTAATGTAGAAATACATATTTTAAAGCAGATATACCAGTACTACGTGTAGCTCCTTTAAAATACAAATAAGGATCCTTGGAGAATTGAAAGGGCCTTCACACCAGTCAATGCTTGACAACTGATGAACTCTAAAACATCTAAAAGATGTGAATCCTTTCTTTGGTTAAGACAAAGCATTGTCTTGTGAGTATTCAGACCCTGCTTTTGTGCTTTCTGTAGTTCTCTGTGTTCAGCAGTGTATTAGACAGTGAGCCCTGCACCCCTGATTTGCACGGTTAATTTTCGAAAAGCACTGCCAAAAAAATGGTGCACAGCTTGCTCAAAGCTGTGCTAATTATCAATATATTGTTCTCTTTGCTTGTCACGGGTATTACCATGTCAAAATGCAAGCAGTTGGACCATCAGAGTGTTTCTCAACGGGGGCGGTACTCCATGCACAAATTTGTTTTGGCTGGGAATACCGTACACCCCACCCCAAATCCAGAAATTTTTGGGGACAGGGCAGCAGGAGACTAATGATGCAGTTGTACTATGTGTGCTGTGTTTATGCCCGTCGGAATATTACACAGCATTTTTTTTTTTTTTTTTTTTTTTTTTTTTTACACACCCTGTTCCTCCTTTTCTGCCCAATACACTGGTGTTCGGTTCTATTCAATACATCAATTCTGACCTCTGGGCTCCTGGGTGAAAACCTGAGGAGGGAATCTTTTCTCTTATGAATATGAAAGGCTGTTGTCCATTTACGAAAGCACCATCCAGAAGGTAAGACGCCTTCAAGGGAACTGAAATTAATTCAGAAGGTCAAAGTAATGAAGTAAAGAACAGGCAATGTGATTAATGGGGACTAAACAATATTTGCATATTGAGCTTTGGGAAAAACTAAGGAGTCTGCTTATTTCATTCAAACATTTCAAATAAACCATGTATTTTTTAAGATTTCATTACTGCCAGTTTGAATGAAATATGGCATGTGTTTTTTGCTAAAGGAGCAACTAATCAAGTTTTCCGGGCCAACTGTGATTTGTTTTCTGTGATGCACAAGAGTAATTCAAGTTAATTCTCTCAATTCATCCATTTATTATTCATTCACTAATGCATACTTGTTAGACTCTCTCCCCCGAAGTGGTCATTAAGAGAAATAGCCATGTCTAAAGACCACACAACACTCAAATTTCAATATAAAGCCAGAATTCCCAATGTCAAAGCATTAGTCTAAGTTACAGGAAGCCTTTTAAAAGTTGGCAGTGCGGTATTTGGCAGTGTTCAGGGAAAACTTCCATTGGGGTTAAAAACTGTTCCACTGCAAAAGCCTTACCCATAATCTGGACATGATGAGATGGAGGCACGGATTACCGCTTCCTCATACGAGAAAGTGGGACAAGACTTGAACAGAAGTGGCTTTAACAGAAAAGCTTATACACTGATAAAATTTGTGGGAGAAGATGAAAAACACTTTTTTTGGAACGTATCTCAGTGTAAAGCATTATGGGAGCTGGTTTTTGGAGACGGGACTGCCAGAGGGATGAGGGATTGAAACAAACAGCACGCCCACTGATAAATTATTAATGCAATGCTTTATATTAATATTCTTTTTGCATACCAGATGGTGGCTGTAAAAAAAAAAAAAAAAATTCTATTGGTTCACTTGTACATTTGTCAACAGTGTAGGACGACAGGTATGTTTTATATTGAAGACATTGTGGATGTCACTTTCTGAGACTGCTGATTTGACCATGATCTGTTAAAAATGTTCATGTAAATCAATTTGCACCAAGAAAATGTCAGCTTCACATCTTCGGTAGTTTCTGATATACTGGGGTTTTTAAAATGGGATGCGACGATAAAAAGTTGATCACAAGTTGTCCAGAAAAAGGTGTGACTCATAAATCAGAAAATTGTATTCCTTTTAGAAAAAAATGCTCATTATTATTATTATTATTATTATTATTATTATTATATCTTTATTTAGGCAGGACAGTAAACATTAATGAACACATTTATACATTCCATTTCAGTATAAACATGTAAATATGCCGGAGTTGGCATCAGTGCTAATTTTCATCCGCAGTCCCCACTTAATAAATAAATAACAGTGATCCGTGCAATACAAAGCAATCACAATAGTTCTACAACATGAGAAAAAAAACAATAAAATGACAGACTGGCTTGTAGAGATGACCCACAGAACAAAGTTTTCATAAAGTTTCAATTATGGAAATATCTAACTCTGCATCTTCTTTCACTGAATTTAAAGACAGTCTGTACCTTACAACAAATCTTGAAAATGTTATGCATCCATTATGAATAGTTCAAAAGTAATGACGTTGTGAATTTAGCATCTATTTCTGCACCACTCTTTACAATATAATCAGTGTCATGACCCATTTTCAAAGCCCCAATATCTCAAAAACTGATGAAGAAAAAGGCTGAAATTTTGTACGGTGTTTACTAGGAATATTAATATTATTTTCTGAAAGTTTGATGCAAATCAGAGATGGTCAGTTAAGAACATTTTCTGAAATTTGGTCATTTGAGGTGAAACAGTATTGTACCAAGTCAGAGTCAAAGGGTTTTCTTGCAGGCAAGTTAGTGTATGCAGACGTGGACTGTTACTGTTAAGTATAAGTTCCTGTGCTCACTATATGGTACTGTCATTCCATGGCAAAATAATAGCTGTAAATGGGAAAAACACTGAGAATGGAACCCCCCCCCATTGTTGGGAACCGTCATGTGTGGACCAAATTTGGTACACTGTGGGAAAACCTCATGTTAGGGTTTCATTTTTCTAATGTTATAGGGAGGCTTTGGGGCCACTTTGACACATTAGTGTCAAAGATGCATAAACATTTCTGCTAGTGGTGATGTATGTGCAAAATTTGTGAGTATGCATAAACCCATCTTTTAGAAGAAGAATCATTATTACATTTCCAAGATGGCTTTTGCATTGGTCAGACCCTAATAGAATATGGATAACTTTTCCTCATAATTTATGCTTGAAAGTGCAAAAAAGTCAATGATATTCTACAGATTAACCACTGACTTTCAACTAACAGGCTGTTTGATAAACTCTGCATGTGAACTATAAAATAATATTAAATAAACATTTGAGGTCTTTCAGGGAGTACGGTTCATTTATCCAGTAAGAAAACATTAAATGCAATGTTTTATCCTCAGCCTTTTCTCCCATATCCTCACCCCCATTACTTTACTAGAAATTTAATCTAAGCCCTTATATCCCCACCACTTTACACAAAATAAAGTGACATATCTGCAGGAGATGAGGATTTAGTCAGTGACTTTATCGGCTACATTATAAGTTGCTGCTGACTTGCACATACAAAAATGACAAAACATGCAGAGATTCTACAGCATTTTGTATTTGTGTATGAAGATTCATTTTAACCCCTACCCAGGTGCAAAAGTTGACCGAGATGCACTGAACAATCTGTACTCTGTAATCCACCAGAATATGCCTCTGTGGGCACCATACAGCCACATTTTCTGACTTTTCTGTGCATGTCTCACTCTACAAGACTATCTACCAAGACTCGCCTCTTAATGAATATTTTAAATGCTGAAGTGATTTTATGTGTTTTCTACGCAAATATTCGTGGATAAATATTCATACTCAGTTAGACGTAGGAACCTGACGACCTCATTTCTCAGCATTTGCCCTCGTTTTTACCCGACTACTCACCGCACACACTGTCAACAACACTGAATCCTCTGGCAGTGATTCACATAATTTATTTGGTCGATTTTCTTGCTTTGAGATTTGATATACTCTAGAGTTTAATCATAGCATTCAGGGCCATGGAACCTGGCTTTGGGGATTTCAACCTCAGAGCATCAAGTCCAACTCTGACGTTGGTTATAAGGCTTTGATTTTGTTCATTGCAAAGTTGTTGCACGGGGTTTAACTCAGAAAGGCTGTACAGTACACTGGTATTGAATTTCTATTCTCCATAGAATACCTTGGACAATATTTATATTTCAATAACTTGAGGAAAATTGACTCCATGCCGACAGCATAGAATTCTAGCTTTTTATTAAAAGATGAATGTAAAGATGTTACAACATGCTGAGGTACAAATGCAGTTTTCTTGGCAAGAAGCAGAGAAAAGTAAAATGACTGTAGGCAGCAACAGTCATTAAAAGTTCTTTACATTAATGGCAGCAGGAGGAGCACAGCCTTAACGATTAACACTTGTGTTGGCAACTTTCAGTATTACGTGTCAATGTTGGATCCCAAAATGAGGCAATTTTTCAAGATAGGAAAGGTAATCGTCAGATTAAAAAAATCAGCACTGTTCAGATTACCTCCCCACTTGGTAGACAGGTCAAACCCAAAGTATTATGCACTTGTGGTAGCATCAAATTCACCTTTATTTCAGTCAATAGCGAGACAAGTTTTTTTTGTTTTTTTTTTATCCTTTTTGAATTGTGCCATCATTTATACATAATGTTTGTTCATTTAAAAGATCATTTTACAAGTCTAGAAAGTCACAGTTTGTGGTAAAACTGTTGAGGCATACAAGTGTGAAAATACACAAATAGAAACACTACACAGCAGAGAGCCACTGAGGTGGCGTCACTGTAACCATCTCTGTCCACAATTTGTCAGAGTCATTGAAGATGTCTGTGTAGCTTCACTGTGACTAGACCTGTAGTGATTTTCTCCTCTTAACACTTATACTACCAGTCAAAAGTTTGGACTCCCCTGGTTTTTCTTTATTTTCATGACTATTTACATTGTAGATTCTCACTGAAGGCATCAAAACTATGAATGAACACATATGGAATTATGTAGTTAAAAAAGTGTGACAACTCAAAACATGTTTTATATTTTAAATTCTTCAAAATAGACATTTTGCTTTTATTACCGCTTTGCACATTCTTGGCATTCTGAATGAGCTTCATGAGGTAGTCACCTGAAATGTTTTCCAACAGTCTTGAAGGAGTTCCCAGTGATGCTGAACACTTGTTGGCCATCTGTGGTCCCTCTCATGTCATTTAAATGAGAAGGTGAGTCCAAACTTTTGACTGGCAGTGTACCTCACTCTCAAAGATGACTGTAAAATATGCCAAGGCAGAGGCCGTTTTCGTATTTGTGATGTGTTTCTTGTGTGACAAGATATGCCGTCGATGTAGCTGTTTAACACACAACTAAACTCTTGACTTATAAATGTATCTTTTAACAAACATACGTGTAAATGATGGCATACTTTCAATGGGAATTAAAAAAAAAGATTAACAATTTCTCCCCATACCAATCTCTAGATTTGCCACATGCAGCCTTTTACAAAGATTTAGCACAGATCTTTGGTGTTAGTAAATCTTTGGTTTGTAAACATGACATTAGTAATAATGATGTTAGAAATTCAGTGTAAATCTGAGCTAACAGATGGGCATTAGCTGCTTAAAATTAGGGCCAACAAATCAACAACCCAACAAATCTGTATCAATCTATAGACTGTCCAAGTGTGGAGGAAGATGTATGTACATGCTTACTTTAGATTACATTAAGCCTTACTTATGTGTGCTGTTAAACACCACCTTAGGATCATAGCAATCATCACACCTATAATTTCATCTGTATCTGTGATCCGGAAATTAAACGATGCGTGTCCAGACTGCCATGACCATACAGTTGTGTTAATTAGTGCTGTGCATACATTTGGCCCCTTTAGTCGATATGACCTTATTCTCTCTACAGGTTTGTTCTATGTGGCAACTCATCCAAACAAAGCCCTAAAGACCCAGGGGAGTCACCGTCTCTCTCTGTCAGAGAGATAAACACAGGAGAACGAGAAAGAGCAGCAAAACAAACACTGAAAGAGAAGGAGAGTTTGGAGATGAAGAGAGAGCAAGGCGGAGGAGCACATTGTTCCTGTCTGACAGACTCAGGCCTCACCTACAGCTGATGCTCCCTGCAGCCAGGTCCTTTCACTACTTATCACACATCCAGAGACTAGTCCCCACCGCCGGGAATTCACTGCCAAATCGAATAATTACTTTGCAGACCTTGGTGACTATTGCATTATGGGAGCTTATTCATATATATAGTCTCCAGTGACTGTGACCTCCAGTCAAAATTGTCAATTTAATCATAATTAATAATGGCAATACTGCAGTATTTCAATCCTGAAGTCAAAGTCATTAAAATGGCTCCAAGAACTTGTGAACTATATTGTCTGGAGGAAGTAATCAACTTTGGACAGGCCTCAGTAATTCATTAATATACAACCTCCAGAAAAAACAGTCCGGGAAAGGTGACTTTGTCTGCAGGAAATTTGTTTCTTCAAAAGTCTCACATGGTTTTAGGAATGGAATAGTGTGCACTGATTAGTCAAAATGGTAAGTATGGTCAAAATGTTTTTTTGTTTTGTTTTTTTTAACAGTAAACTAGTTTTTATTTGGGGTGGGAGGATGATTTATGTTTTACTTTATAGAGATGCAGAGCTAATGTTTATAGCACCATTTCTGTAAGACAGCTGAATACGTTACATCTGAAAAAGGGTTAAAATCTAAATAAAACTAACCAACCCACCCTTTCACTGCAGGGCAATTAATTCCAATTTTCTTATGCGTTGTAACAGCTTTTTAACAATTCATGAACTGTGTAGAAATAATTTATACATTTGTGTAAAGGTCATCTAAAGTTCAAACTATCCATGTTTCCTAAACTTACCAAAGTATAACCACAACTACCATTTTTTCACTAAAATATCTAAAAACAACAAAGCCTGTGATCAGATTTTTACTGACCCGCATACTAACAAATGTTTTCAACAATGAGAAAATTCACGTTATTTACTCAGTGTAAAGGTCTTTTGGTCACTTGTGAAGTTAGCTTTACTAAATTAACATTGGACTTTATCTATACTCTTACACACCAATGAAAAGATATGTAGCTATACATCACTAAATGTGATGTGGATGAAACTGTCAGCTGCTTTATTGAATTCACTCCTGACAAAAGCTCTGTTGGATAGGGTTCAGTCACACATGCATCTTTTGGACTTTCACTGTGAAAGGTAAGAATGGAAGCAGTGGCACAGTGGTTACAGGTCCTAGGGATCCTGGGTACTGGGGCCTTTTCTGTGTGGATTTTGTATGTTCTCCCCATGTCTGCATGGTTTTTCTCTGGGTTTTCCAATTATCCAAAAGACATACACCTCAGTAGATTAACCCATAAAGACCCAGTGCTACTTTTATGTCAGTTCCCAAATGAAATTTTCTCAATATCTAACCTTTCTTAAGTGATTTATCACCATTTATTTAAAATATTATTCTTTGTATTTTATCAGTATAAATCAGATATTTTCCTGTATCTCATTTACTGATCATGACTTTTTCAGTCAAATCTATCATTAACTGAACATAAACCAAGTATTTCCATCCACTGTCACTGATCCAACTCCATGGGTTTTACTGGTGAATCAATGTTGTAGACAATGACAGTGTTTCCACGTTCACTATGGAGCCTCTGAACGTCCAAATCGGTCATATCTGATGACCATGAAAAGATGACAAACTGTATTTTACACCAATTATTTATATGGATTGATAGGATTAGTGGATCAACAGGTATTAAACAGTTTAGATCAGTAGATGGTTTTGGTTGGGGATGGATGTTTGGGTCTTTATGGGTTGATTAGTGACTCCCAATGACCTGTAGGTGAAATGTGAGTGGATAGTTGTTCATCTGTTTGCCAGCCTTGCAGTCAACTGGCGAGATGTCTAGGGTGTCCATCGCCTTTATCCACTGGTAGCTCATGTGGGCTCAAGCAGCCCCTTGGCCTTCTCGAGGATTAAGTAGTTCAAAAAATGAATGGATACCAATGGAATATTTTAATAATGGAAGCAGTGGATCAGCAATGCATGGCAGCTGACATCCTTTTGTATTGTTTTGACTGGAATGATACCAAGAGACAGGAACTACAAACTATGTGTTTAAAACTGAATTTAGATCACAGGTGAGTTTTTAAAGATCAAACATAAGTGAGTAGAGAAGTGATAACTGGTTGGTTTTGAGGAGAGAGGCCTGAGAGAACAGAAAAATGAAGGTAAAATACATAATGTAAAACAAACTGCATCATCACTCATAATACTGTATGTCCTACATAGACTTATGAGTCGACACAATAGGAGCCATAATAGCCCGTTCATCAAGATTTATCATGATATTATTGTTTGACTTCTTTCTTCCTATCATGACCAAACATACTACTGAACAGTGCAGCTTGGTTTGGAATGAAAAAGGCTGAAATACCTACAGACCTACCATTCTGCCACATTAACATCAGCGGGCCAATTTAGTTTTTTTATATCCCGATGCCATCTGGATGCTACCCCCTCAGGAATGCCTCCATCTATGAAACCAATCAGCACACCAGCCAGGAATCATCCACACCGACACGCACACACCTGGCACAGCCTCCACGTACGCTCACACAAATGCAGCGGGGCATCACTTTGTTTACCTTGAAAACTCCCGACTGACAGGTAAAGCCAGGTGAGTGCTGGGATGAAGAGCAGGGCGAGGGAGGCCGCCAGAAACTTCCTGCGTCCGCGACACATTCCCAGCATCCTCTGGACAGAAACAAATGAAAAGAGAGGTAGGGTGGCCTCTATGTGGGGAGCAGCTGTTGTCCAGGCTGATTCATGGCACTGGAAGAGAGAGAAGGAGAAGGAGAAACTAGGTTAGAGCAGAACAAACATTTCACATCCTGTAAAGACATGATTACAGCTGAGCGGACGGCTTCTGCAGCTGGCCTGCTGCAGGCCCACGCATCTGTGAAACTCTGCAGCCAAAAGATGCAGCCCGTTTACATTTTTTATTCAGTAGGACTGTCGATTACGATTCACTCTAGGTTTTAAAAGGACAGCAGTAAAACCACATAAAAGTAGACCTAAGTGGATGCACCTGGGGTCTAAGCTCTCCACAAAACCTGGAGCCAAACCAATAAATCTGACCTGAGGAGATGAGGAAGCTAAAAGTACCACTAAAAAGAACTCCAACAGAGGATTTTAAAGACTTGATTCTACTTCGGCAGGACACCCTCCTGCATTAAATACACAAATATGTTCTCTGAATGGATTGTAAATTGAAGCAAAAGGTGTGAAACTACAAGACTTCAGACTCCTTTCATAGAATCATAGTTTAATTCAGTGTAACACAACGTAAAATTGGGCAATGTATGTAAAATATCAAATAATGTTGAAAAATTAAATGTCACACCTAATAATATTGAAAATTTAAATATGTCACACCTAACTTGTTTGATCTATAATTTTATATTTCAGTTGGATGTAAACCAAGCTACAGGTGTGAAACATCCATCCATTTTCTGAACCGCTGTGGTACAATCCGGACATGTCACCAGTTCATCGCAAGGCTGAGATATACAGATGAAAATTTCATTGACACATTCACACTTCTGAGTGACTTAGATTGACCGATTAACCTGTAAAGGTGCCTGTCTTTGGACTGTGCTAATCACTACACAGCCATGCAGTGTGAAACATCCCTCAGACCAAAAGCAGTGGTCTTAGTCTGGATCAAACAGACGGTTTGGCTTGTTTACAGTGTTACACACATGGACAAAATTGTTGGTACCCCTCTGTTAATGAAAGAAAAAATCCACAGTGGTCACAGAAATAACTTGAATCTGACAAAAGTAATAAATAAAAATTCCATGAAAATTAACCAATGAAAATCAGACA
>JAPQRP010000005.1:9893558-9908175 GCA_037367295.1 Apogon hyalosoma
TGTCAGATTCATGTTATTTCTGTGACCATTGTGGGTTTTTCTTTCATTAACAGAGGGGTACCAACAATTTTGTCCACATGTGCAAAACACGTTTTTGGAAGGTTCAGACTTTCTGGCCAGTTACAGCAGGGGTGTGCTGCGACTTTGGATCAGTTTTGTTGGAAATGTCACAGCTTATATATCAACAAGTTATGAACATTAGTAACACTGTTACACTTGTTTTTCCATGTTTCATTTTTTGTATCTTTCTCTTCTGTGCAGTTTATCCTGTATTATTTAATTCTACCTCACATTGCTGAAGCCACGATACAGTGAATAAGTGATACTGGGATGAACAGGCGCCTACAAGTAAGCAAATCTAGGTGTGTAAAGATCATCAAAAAGATGCTCCACTGGGGTATATGCTACAGGAAAACCTTAGAGTTTTATCACTGACTATTTAGATTATCTTCTTTATGGCTGCAACATAAATGGATCCCGCACTCCTGCGAAGCATCAGATATTTGCTGTTGAAACACCTGAGCCCAAAGAGAGGCATTCAAGCCAAGCTTAAATTACAGGAAGCAATCGTCTACCATCAAACAACAAAAGAAGAAAAGGAGCAAGAACAAGGAAAAATGAGTCATCCCGGTGGCTCATGAGGAGGGAATGTTGCAACAAATTCATAGAGTCATGAAAAACACAAAAATGCTTAACCTTTAATGTCTTTTCTGAGTAAGAGAGAGGGAGAGAATCTCAGAAAAGGGGAGAGCAGTGCCACCAGAGGATAAATAAACTGTGGCGGCAGCTGTAAAGGTGCACAATGCAGTCTATTCATTCTTTTTCCTCCAAACTGAAAATGCTACCTGTGGAATTGACAACACGCTGACTGAGGCACACACTGATCCACAATCACTCACAATAAATGCAGTACATGAAGTACGTGAAGATGAAGGACGTAGGCATGTCTGCAAAAGTTGTTAACGTGCTCACAAAACTGAAGTGTGAAAGCAAAATTAAGTGCATTCAGTGTAATAAAAACATTAACCTTAGATCAAGCTTTTACTCATGGAAGAACCTTAAAAAAAAAAAAATTGGGGGGGGGGGTAAATGATGAAACTATTGCTTAGATCTTCAAAACAAGACTATAATTTTACACTCCAGAAATGGAAACTACAAGCATTAAGCAGTCCAGTCCAACCCTAGATTGAAACTAAATGATATTTGTGTTAAATGTTGCATAAATCAGGCAGTCTAATATGACGTTGATGACCTAACCTAATTTGTCAATCTGGGAGCGTGATGCAGAGCAGGGAGTACAAAAGTTTCATTATGTGATATTAGACAAAATCCTCTTTCTGTTCCAACCACATTTGTCCAATTACCCGGTTGACCTGAGTCGATTTTTAATCTTCAGAGACTGCTCAGGGATAAAATGTAATACCTCTGGCTTGTTCTGTGGAAGCTGGCACATATACAAGCCAGGATGCCAATTATCATAGTGCCAAAATGTGGCACAGAGAAAAAAACATTTTAAAAGTGGGAAAGTATATCTAGTACTTCTCTAGCACTTGCTGAATCTCTGGAGTTTCTTTTATTGTGGCCTGGACACTGAAGAGTATGGAGTGAGGGTTAAATGAGGCTCCAGGAGATTAAACAAGTCTCTCAAGTGTGACAACCGCTGCTTAGATAGGCATAGTATGAATCATTTCAGTGGCTCCTTAGCCTTTGACCCCCATGTGATATTAGCTCTCCAGTGGATACTGTGATTTACATTGCAAATGCTTCACACTGGAGACGTTTATTACCATATTCAAGCGAGGTGTCGGACCACAGAGTAAGCAAATAATCCTACGGTGATGCAAAGAGAAAAGGCTTATATGGCTAAGTGGGGTTGTGCAGCTCAGAATGAACATCAGCTAACCTGGTTAGTTTACAAGAAAAATGCCTCCAGAATAAAAGCAGTGAAACTTTACTGACTTTGAGTCACTAACAAAGGAAAGAAAAAAAAAATGCTGGGTGGCTGTAGTTTCCAAGATACAGTCTTGGGTCAATATGGGAAATTTTGAGAATTAAAGAATGGGTTTTATTCAAAAATAAAATACAAAGAAAGTCTGTCTTAGAGCAACTAGATTTCCTTCAACACACTGTCTGCACATTACAATACCTTCACTTTACAGGTTCTTTCTAGCTGAAGTTTTATAAATCTATTGTCTAAATCAGAGATGCATGATTAATCAATTTTAACTCAAAATCAAATTATTTAATTAGTAGGATGTTTAAAACAGGGTAATCGTCAAATCGAATGTCATCTCTCGCATGTCTCCGGGCTGTGCAGCTCTGGGCTAGTGTAGGCTCCTCCTCCTACCTGTGAGAGCCATCTCCACAGTCTTTGGTCTCCACACACCAGTACAAAAATGCTATTTGCAAAGGAGAGTGAGAAGTTCATGGCTAAAAATAGTTTCTGAAGGCGGTATCTGTCAAAGACAGCAGCACAACCAACTTATTTCACCACCTCAAACATCATCACATGCCAGAGTGGGAGCAGTGCATTGCACACGAAAACAACATACCAACAAAAATGCCATCACCAGCCCGAACCAAAATCGATTATCGAGTTTTTAAAAGGTAAAAAAAAAAAAATCAGGATTTTATTTTTGGCCAAAATCATGCAGTCTTAGTATAAATTTACATAAACCAGTATGTGTAATAACACTTTCATATATTGTAAACAATGGCTAAGCAGTACTTCTGCAATTTGATTTTAATTTAATCTCATTAAAGTAAGGTTTAGCACATTTAATCTCTGAGGCTGATAATTTCTAAAAAAAAAAAAAAAAAAAGTAGCCCAGTAACCACAAATTAATACAATAAATATCATACATGTTTTAATTTCATCCTAATTTTGTTTTCAATGTCATCTACACTAAATATATATTTACCACCCCAAAAGTCTGACCCACTGCGATGTCCATCAAAGTCCACAGACTGTACCAACTTTTACTTATTAAATAACAAGTAATTATAGACTACAGAACCTATGGCCCACACACTGTCCACCACAACAACTGAAAACATTAGGATTCACTCTTTAGAGTCTTTACAAGACATGCATTTCTTTCCACAGACCATTTGGTTTAAATAATGAGCAGAGCATCACCATATTCAGACAATATCTGTGCTAAAATACGCTCATTCTGCACTTAGAGTCCCAGCTTCACTCAGAAACTCACTAGCTGGGCCACGACAATGTAAAATATAGTATTTACAATGTATTATAATATTAGCCTAGTAGTGTGCAGTCATTTCTGCCATGATGTGCCTTGGGCCTCAGCTTTGTCAGATCTAATAGAGTCATGCACAAACCACCACTTTAGCTGTTGAGGGAAACATTTAACATTCTTATAGGCAAAAAGTTGGAGTCAAGACATTACCAGGACTTGTCTAAGATTGGAGGAGCAGCTAATGCGAGCAAAAACAAATGGATCTGAGCACCCTGGAAGAAAAAAAAAAAGGAGTATTGTCATTTGTGCAGTTCACTAGGCATGGATTGTGGCTTAAAGAGCAGTCTGAATTTGGATCATGAAGTGCTAGAACTCTGCACATCCTCTTGAAGATACATGATAAGTAGGTCAGGGTGGCTTCAACTGCTGGCCCACAGAGCTCTGATCTATTCTTAATCTCTTCTCACTAGCAATTGTATTTTACAAATAGAAATGTCCTTTAATTAGCCTTATAATTATGTATATTTCAAGAGTAAATAATACATACTCCTTTATTTATTTATTTCAAGGGCTTGTCTTCTTCTCAGTGGTTAATTATATTTTATAAATTATACATTCGGTCAGTCACATCTACAAGGGAATGGATAATTGTAGCTTTAATATAAGTTTTTTCCAATAAATAAAAATCCTGCAGCTACAGTCTTCTCAATAACCGGATAAGGGATCAGTACAGGGCCTTTATGCTTCGTTTTACTCCGTGCTTTATGTTAATACACGCCATAAAAGCTCAGACCTCCCTAAACTCACAAACACTTGTGTGAGAGAGATAAGCCATGAAACACCTTCAATCTTTTCTAATCTTTCCAGTACAAAAAATAATGTGATATCCATAGCCTGGCTTCAAATTTATAGTCATTGCTGGAGATGTCAATGGTGAGCCCTTCCTCATGGCTCAACAGTAAGTTAATAGAAAATGGAATTTTATATCCACGGCTCAATAGTAAATTGCTGTGTGTTGACACTAAAAGTGATGAGCGATGATTACGTGGGCAGTGGTTTATTGGTTGAAAAAGGCCACGGGGAAACATGCCGACAGAGTCTGATTGAATTGTTCTCAGTAAAAGAAGTCACTGCAGTAAAGCCGGCAAATTCAGGTTCCAAATATAAATGGCTCTGACAATATTGTTATGAATAATGGTCTGCAGATGAAAGCAGAACAAACAGAGCATTGTAATGGACAAAAGTACCGAACATGAATGCAATTCAACTCCATTCAAGTCCAAATAAGAACGTTTACCACAGATCAGAGACGCAAAGTACAAATGTTTTCTTTGTGTGGTTGTTACCAGAGTTTTTAGGTATCTGTGCTTTGCTTAAACATCTATTTCTCTGACAATGTTTTCTTTTTATTACCCACATTTTATCTGTACTTTGCACTCATTACATTTTCAAAACTCTGTGTTACTTCAGGTTTAATACTTTTGAGGGGAAATGTTGATTATTTTAATTTTGGATCACTGCTCATCTTCCCAACATTAACACTGACTTTAACCTGAAAAGATGAAACAATGACAAATAGAATCCGCCAGTGTATATACGACAAGATGAAAGATGTACGAAGATGAAACGGGCATGAAACGGAGAGAACGAACGGCATCATAGAGTTTCGACTTCTGCTGACTCTGGAAAGTGATTTGCACTTGAAGCAAAGGTAATGTTCATTGATTTCAGTATATTTTGTATTTCATCTTGAGTTAGAATAGTTTAGTAGTTGAGGATCAGTTCGCTTTGCACAGTAACAGCCCAGTAAAAATGTCCTCCACAGGCTATACTTTCAGTGCCCATTTCACAGCCTGTACTTTCTCCCAGTCCAGTAAAAAAAGTTGAATCAGTGCTGCTGGAGTAAAGAATGAGTTTGACATCTCTGCCACAGATCAGCTCTGTCATAAAACTTTTTGGAAAGACGCAGCAAAAACTACCCAATTACCTAACAAATTAAAAGCCCATATTTGCAGTTCAGTACTGATTTACTCATCTCCTTCACTGGCTGTCCTGGGTTGGACAATATGGACACTATGAATGATAATCTCTTGGCTCTGTGTTCCTGTTGGTTAAAGTTTCAGAACCCTGGGGCTGGGGAATCTGGACAAAAGACCATTTGACGGGCTTTGGAGGTAAAAACACGATTGTAGATCTGAATCACAACTTGTCACCTCTTATGAAGCACATGCGAATTACAATTAAACTAAGTGTTCCTCCAGTTTTCTCTGGTTTCTGGCGATTTAAGCTGTGCATGACAGCTTGTTTCTCTTGTATTACGGTACACTAAGGATTCTGCTGAAATTATACATTACAATTCTACAGTACCATGACTCTAGACATTTTAACAACATCTAGATGAAGTAAACAAATGCATCCACATTTTTGTGTTCATACAGCTGCAGTGTTTCCATTAATTACCTTCATTTTAGCTTATTTTGCCCCATTAGAGTTTTATACAGAATCAATAATGTTTTCCCTCTAACAAAATCATTGTGCATTTGTGTAAATCAGACTTTCTGCACTCAAGTTCAAGGGCTAGATCCACAACCTATGGACTTAATTCTTCAGCAATATTTCTTCAACAGCGACAAAACAACATTTAACACAAACTCTGCAAGCTTACGCAGACTAAAGCCAAAAACTTAAATGCAGACAGACACTCAAGTATCATTATAAATGACCACAACGCTGATAAAGATCTGGAGTTGGTCCCCGTGTGCCTTCAATGGCAGCTCACTGCTCCTAATGTGCTAAGTGCTAATGCTAATAGCTAATGCTAGGTGCTGTGTGTATTAGGATGGTGTTAAATGCAGAGACTGAATTTCCATACGGGGAGAATAGAGTGAGTTAACCTTAAATGGACTGAATAAACTCACTGGTGCTAGCAACAGTAAAGCAACAAAACCATAAAGTTCTTTCAGGGTTCCCACTCTTTCCCTGAAATTATTTCCAGGACTTTTCCAAGATATTTTCAAACAGAAACAAGTTATCACATCATACACTAATCCACGCCCCCCACACACGTATTCTGTGGAAGTGTTCTTTTCTACAGCTGTAACTTACATTTACACAGATTGTTTCTATGTTTATTACTCAGACATTTGATGTGTAGTCTACGGCTATAATTTATCTATGAAAAATAATTATGACAAATGTATCATAGAATAATCCAAACACACCCACAGGTTACAGCGTAGCACTTCATTAGCCTGACAAACTGGAGGCTCTCCTGCACTTGCTCTACAAATATTTGTATATTTTCAACAAATCACTGAAAAACAATTTTCTTTGTTTCACCTCACTTTAGGCACACAAGGTCACGAGGCAGGGAGAGGATAAATAATATTCCAGGATAACTTAACCGTTTCCGGGACACTTGACCTTTTTTTTTTTTTTTTTCCATTTTCCATGTTTTCCATGACTGGAAAATTGGTCAATCATTTTCCAGGTTTTTTCAGGACGCGTAGGAACACTGTCTTTGCCTTAGTGTAACACTCTTCCTAAAATACTGTAACTACACTGGTAAAAAAAAAAAGCCACTCAAAACAAACAGTTGAGCAGGAATGTTTTGAATGCATTGTTATTTATGTTTTAAATACACAATCTGTACAACTCTTCTAAAAACTAAGATTATATGCCAAGTTACGATTGATCTCCCATAAAGAACGTTAGATCACACAGCCTTTCTGAACCCATTGTGGAAAATTAAAACATCAAGACATCCTGACATCCCTGATGTACTGAATGTCTTCACACTACACAAGATCAAATGACTGTCACTGGGCCTTTGTTGTTCCTGACATGAACAGACATCCTTCGTCAGCCGGATCAGGATGGATTCAGGCTGATATGGTGTAATCTGACCTTGGCGTTAGACAGAGCTCTCCACCATCTCCATCATGGAAACATCAGAGGATCTAATCTTGCATTTGGAATTGGGTTCATCCATCCGGTAGAGTTCACAGACTTGGAGAATCAATGCTGTGAAATCTGTTCCGCAAACTCTCTGGATGTACAATAAAAACTCTGCTTGAGCGGTTTTATTATAATATGGACTTGAGGAACTCACTGCCTTCTTCATAAATTTATAAAATCTGTGAGTTAGAAAGTCTGCGAGGGTGCTGTTATCAGCAAAAAAACATTCAATAAAGTCTCAGTAATGTTTTATCTTCACAAAAAAGATAGTGAGATCTGGTCAAAAATCATAGAAAATGCAAACGGACATTGAGTGAAGTTTGTTTTCTGCTGCTATCAAGGACAAAAACAAAAAACAAGCTCAAGCTTCTATGCATTAAAAAGAAAAAAAAAAAAAGTGGAAAACCTTTCCTCACAGTACTTCTTGAAATGCTCAGAAAAAAACTTGCTGGTAATTAAAAGACATGTTTTCATCATTCTTCGTGCATCAATTCTAGATGTCCGCTTTCAAAATGTGATTTTAAAAAGGCATATAATAAGTTCTTCCCACAAAATGGAAAAGTGAAAGTCCCTGGTGTAAGAAATCTTTTCTGCTACAGGGAGCGGTGACAGTGTGCCTGAGAATGCTTTATTAAACCTGTCACTTCTGGTTTGATCCCAGATTGCCCCCAACACTGAACCACAGGAGCGCCCACATAACTCTCCTATGAGAAGTTGTGACGCCGGAGGCAGGCTGCGCCCTCCAACCACCGACTCCATCCAGACACCGGGGAGGAGGAGCAGCAACACAGCTTTCCATCAGCTTCCACAGCTCCACGGAACAGGAAGTGATAAGAGGACGCCGAGTGTGACCGGGTGTCGGACGGAGGCACGAAGATGAAGAGCTGCTTCAGTTTGGAGACTTTCGCTGTGTGTGATAATCAAGAATGGCCACAGGTCAAAAACACACTTTATCCTGACATTAACTACAGATGGTACGGAGGAGGTGGCAGCAGCACAGACTCTCTTTACTCCAGCGGAAGCACACATACTTTTGGATAACCCAAAAAAAAGCACAAAAAGGAGGAATGATTCAACTTCCTTACTGCAGCAAAATCGAAGAACTGCAGGGTCTGAAATGTACTGTGAAAAATATGCATCTGAAGGACATTTCTACTGGATGTTTCTGTGCAAAGCTAACAGAAGCTCATTTTAAGTTGGCACAAAAGAGAAAACTGAAGACAGTTTTCAATGTCAGCAGTAGAACTTGACACACGACTATATCCTGTTTAGCTTTTTTGCATTATTTCCATGTTGTTGAGCTAGACACCAGATTGCATGCACTGGCCTTTGCAAGATGAAATTCAAATACAGACAAAAAAATCTACTAGTTATAAGTCTCGTATGTCTTTTAGATCATATTATCTGTTGCTTTACATCATTTTTGTCATTGCATCATTTTGGTCTTTGTCTTGCTATGGCATCATTTTTGTTTTGTTGTATTTTTCATGCTTTTACCCCCTTTTCATTTAGTTATGGTTTTTACACCATTATCTATATGAAAACTCATCTGTCACACTGTGCTGTTTCTCTAAAATGATCTATGAAACCACACAAAGAGCATTTTCTCAGTTCACAAAGGACTAACACTTACCTTCACCTTAACTTTTTCTGCTTACATAATGGCTGCATCCACCTTCAGCTCACTCATTCTCATGCAACAGCAGCAAATAATCACTAATACCCTTTTTCCAATTATGTTTTAGTTGCTAAATGTCAGAAATTATGACAAATAACAATAACAAGATCACAGAACAGGGCAACAGCTAATCTGATCACATCCTTGATATCTGAATAGTATTTTTGTCTGAAAAATTGTAAACAAATGTTAAACTTAGTAGTCATAATTTTAACAGTTTATAATGAGAGTAATGATCAATGTAATTTTTGAATTTCACAAATTCATCCCACAGGCCAGATCAGGCCACAGGCCATATATTTGACACCCCTAAAGCTGTAACAAAGTGACCTCACAGAATTCACTTTATCGTGATATCAATCAGAATAAAGCAGCAATTTGTTGCACAATAATTGCTGTTTTTGACTGATCAATGGCATGAATGATTAATGAGTTTTCTGTAGATCAGCTAATTGTTTCTGCAATATCACCCCCATCCAACAGAGTGCATTGACATCAAAACAATTATGAAGCTGTTGCTGCTGTCAGGTGGAATATCTGAGATTTCTTGGGGGAAAAAGAACTTTGATGACATTGCTTTTTTTTCTTATTATTTTGCACAGCCTCACTAAGCATGTGATGGACAATTTTCAATCTATCTCAATTTAGATAGAATGGTTCGCACACAAAGGTTTAGATGACACCAGGTTTCATTCAGCCAGACTCTGATAAAAGCAGAAGTACTGATTCAGCTTCTTAACTGCAGTAAAAGTGACAAAGTACAGGTTCTGACAAGTTTCCAAAGTAAACAACTCCTTGATTTGCAACAATGGCAGCACCAACTGATCGTCTTTTCAGTGTGTTATTGTTCCAATCATTTAGCCTGAAGTCGGTCAATAATGCAAATAATTCCCCTCAAATGCATTAAAACTAAAGTAATGACACGGTTCTGAAAATGTAAGAAGGTACAGACATTTGTGAGGAGTAACAGGAGGCAGATGTCACAAAAATAAATATTCAAGTAAAGTACGGACACCTGAAAACTATACTTAAGTACAACAAAAATCTGTTACTTCCCCCCTCTGTTGTGCTATAGAGATAAAGCCTGCTGCCTTACTCAGAGGAGAAAAAATATATTGATTGTGCCCTCCATTTCATGTTGTTACCTTAGCTATACACTCATTAGTATTCTGTAAAAGTGGGAAGAGATGTGTGCACTGCCATGCAGAGAAGTCCCCACAGTATGTATGTCATTGGAGCTTTAGAAGCACATAAAGGCATTTAGAGGTGAAAATTCAAGCAAATCCTCAGCAGCAAGGTGTAGAGCACGATGGGCATGAGCTGCTTTACATGCAAATCAGCTTACTGCGCTGAGGTCTACCTAGAAGCTGTTACTGATACAGTAATAAGATTTTACGTGATACAAAAAGACACCTTGAGTCACCACGATTAGTCGTGTCATTAGGAAGGAAGCCAAGTTATCCTAGTGTACTAAGGTTTACAGCAAATGGAACACCAAGCGTTATCATCAAACTACATAATAACAGCTGGGTTCAAACTGGGGTCTCATTTTGATCATTCTCGAGCATCAGCAACTGTTGTCATGGAACTATTTGGAGACAGTCAAGGATGTGAATCTGAACTCAGAGTGTGTTCTGTTCTGAGTTATTGAATTCGTCCAGAGTTTGTGACTGAATTAATCCAAACCACCCGCTGCTAGCAGAGCTCCTTAACTAGTTTTACTGAGCATACTTAATTAAATGAAATGCATCTCACAGTAAATCTCCTTGACACCTTCAACATTTTTACATCCCAAAACTTGTACTTTGACTTTTTAATCCAAACCCAATATTTCTGACATGGCAGTAAATCATTATTATTGACTACTGTTTACTCTGCCATGCACAAGACTCGTTCTTTCAGCAAAATGACTGACTCCCTACACAAAAAAGTTCCACCCACTTTGAGTAGCTGCGAGGGCTGACACTTTGGTTCACTACTAGCTCTTAATTGAGTATGTGGATGATGAGGAATAAGATGAGGCCAACTTCTGCCTTGCAGAGGCAGGGGTGAAGATGGGGATTTATTCTGTATAAGACAGAGAAAGTACAGCAACTTCTCATGACCAGTTTTGCACAAGCACACCTTTCCTGAAACCAAGTGAGAAGGGTAGTGCCAATTTACAGGAAAGGATGTCACTGAAAGTTTAGAGGTCACACAATGTACACTCCAACAAAATAACCCCCCCTTAAAAAAAAAAAAAAAAAAAAAAAAAAACAGAAGTAAATTTAATGGTCAAATAAATGGTAAAATAACAAAAATATGGACAAAAATGAAAAATGGATTTGATGAAATGTAAGCCTATTACAATACATCAGTAACATTTGCAAATTTATGACAACAAAAATAAACATTTTTCCGCATAAATAAGCACATTTCCAGGTCTACAGGTCAGGTTGAGAGGATTCAGTCACCATGGCGATCTAAAGTCCATTCTGTGCCATGTTCCCTTCAAAAGAAATTCTTTAGGGCCACTTTGAAGTTGACCATGTCCACCTTAAAATAGCAGAAAATGATTCCCTTTAATTTCAATTCTACAGGCAAAATCACTGACCTGAGTATCTCGTTATCACTCAGAGTCAGACAACATCTCACAGCTCTGCTTTTGAGCTTCTTTTCATACAAAAACAGTGCTATACATTTATACAACAGATGAACTACTGCTTAGATGGGAGGGACACAGACCTTTGGTGGCTCAGATGAAGCAATTAATCATGGGCATGAGCTGGAGGGAAAGCAGAGAAGGAAAAACTTCCTACTAAAACATTCATCTTTGTGCTGTTTTTCTCCCCTTTTTCTCATCTCTGGCTGGCTGCAAGTTCTTTGCTGCTGTCAGACGCCAAGTAGCAGAGATAGTCCTGGGAAAGTCACAGTTCCAACACTACTCATTTAGTTGTTGTTTCCAAAGCTTTCAACCACATCTAATGGCTTTCTCCTGCAGGTATATAGGCTTAGTTGTCATGGATGTGGTTTAGTTGCTCCAGGAGTTTCTTGAAATCAGTGAAAACTGTCACTCTTATAAGTTAATGTTTCTTCAACCCATTAAGACCTAAGGAACTCTCTAAAATACATTCTAAAACCTAACCATTCTATGAAAACAGCTTCCTGAAATGTGATTTTTCCTTTTTCAATTGTAATGAAAGTAATGCAGTGTCCTCACCATCTTTAGCCACCAAAGTAGGGCTGGGTAATATCAAATTCATTTGTAATTGACTGAGATTATGTTTTCTGAAAATCAAGAAAAAATGCCTTAATTGCAAAATTGACATACATTTGCTGACAAAAATTTAAAATGCAACTGCTGGTGTCCTCATAAAAATAAAAAATAAAATAAAAAGTACTTCTACCTAATAATTTCAAACCCCCCAGTCATAGATGACACCTAAGCCCTCTGAAAACATAGCGAAACCCCTGCAGTATTCACTAACTGACTGGGCATGACCCTGTCTTAAAAGATTTAAAAAAAAAAAAAAAAAGGCAAACACTGTGCCTGACCATTGCTTCACTAAAGAGTAAATCAATGGTGCAAACAGACTGGGTTTAATGTGACATGTCAATATGTTTATCAGAATGTAGATGAAGCAGTAACAGTAACAGTGTAGAAAATTAGATCGACTGCGTATGCTTTGCTGTCATGTCTTTACTCTGACAATCCTATGGAGATCACACAGATGACATCATTTCTGTTTTTAGTCCCTTGCCCTACTTTACTCCCTTTGGGATTTGTTTTAAGGTGGAATGAGAGGAATAGGACTGCAGTACAGGACACTACCACAGAGAATATGGCTTGTGATGATTTCAGTCTTATGACATTCCTTCTCAATGATAAAGAGTAGTTGAGACACACATCCCTGCTGGAGGTTAGCCATTGTTAACATGTCCTTATGAATAAAACAAAATGACATTTACAAAACCTGCAGCTATATTGTACTGCTGGAAGCAAAACAATAAAAGAAAAATACTCAGTAACTGTGGTATTTAGGCTGTGACAATGTTAAGGCTAAGTTATGGTTAGGGTTGGGAAAAGACTACATAAAGGGTTACAATAAGACTTAAATGACAAAATTTACAAAAATAATTGTAATATCTACCTTTTTTGGTACAGTTCAGGGTCATTTTTAACTGAAAATTGAAAGCCTGCCTTCAAACCAAATGCTAAGCAAATTTTCACTCACGTTAAATGTCACATATTTGCTTATTTTAAATCACAATTTTTTTTTTCTTAAACATTTCCCTTAAATCTTTTGGGTTTGTTTTGTTTCAATGGTCAGATAAAACACAAACTTTTCAATGATTTGCTTTCCTTATTTTTTTTTACTTGTGTATTTTCTATCTATTTGTTTTGAATATTGTATCTTAGGGTTTCTGAAATGTTCCACTGCTTGCAAACTGTTAAATAATAGTCTAAAATAAACAAATAAGTATATAGTTTCTTCAACTTTTGCTTAAGTTCAAAAACAAGCCTTTGAATAGGAAAGAAACTTTGACATATTTGAAACTCACTGTGATAATCATCAATATAGGCAGATGAAAACTTAGAGAAAGAAAACACATGGCCATCTCAGCCAAAACATAATTCAATCTGTCAAGTTTTCCTTCTAAATTGGGTGAAGCCATGACTGAGACTTTACACCTCAGAGTTTAAGGTTCTTCCTCAAGAGGTCTGTTCAGATGTGATGAAGCGTCCTTCAGATTAATTTCCACCACTGGATTAAGGCAAAACACAAGCAAGCAGAAGGCCTCCCATATCAAACAGCAATGATAATGAGTGCTTTCTAATGCAGGGCAGCGCTGAACAGCTTTATTTGACTCACTTTAGTTCACTGAGTTTGTTAAATAGGCAACACCGGGCATATGTTACATAATCTAACAAAAAGGTGTGACTGTAGGTGATATAATACACTGCTCTTCAGTTTAATCATGGACAGACATTGAAATACAACAAACTCTCTTTTCTTTTGGACTCATTTGGAAATCATTGGATTTTAGAGTCCATATTCGCCTCAGTCAGATGATATCAAGCTATTCTTTCAGCAACATAAAAACATAAAAATGTTTGTAAAGACTCTCCCCTGCCACGCTGCTAAAAAGACCCGTTCTTTATCAAGGCAAACACATGCTGGTGGTTTCTGTGTTCTCTCTTGAGGTACATAGCTTTGTGTTAGGTAAAAACCTTCGACACAAAAACAAAAGCATTCTTTGTTAAATAAAGTATTACTGATCCAAATTACATAATTTTCCTTTTTACAGTTCTCTTGTTCGCCCCGTGGGTGGAGGGGTTCAGGAGCCTTAGGAGTATTACAGTTCATTTCATCTCTGTGAAGTCTGGTTCATTTGGGTAGCATTCATTTTACTCATGATTTGACAATGTATTAACACATCAAGAATCAATAAAAAAAAAAAATCCCTAGAAAAACTTAGTGCAGAATCGAATATACTTGCCTTTCACTGATGAACTTCAGATGTGATTTAACATTATTATCAAATGGAGCATTTTCAAAATCAAATCAAATATCCACAGCTTAAATCAAAAAAGGTTATTGCCAATACATTTGTAGTTTTCTATCCATTATCCTGGCACTTAAAAAGCATGAGTCATATCTTTCACACAGCCACTGAAATGAACAAACTAAAACAAGTGGTGCCAGGCACAACAAACCCCACCCCTCACAAACGTTTTAGCTCTTAATGGACATCTCCCTCTCAAAATGTGAGACTATGGGTTTGACCTTTCAAGGTC
>JAPQRP010000005.1:9909509-9933019 GCA_037367295.1 Apogon hyalosoma
TTGACCTAGAGTCTTCAAATATGGCCTTCAAGGTTCTGATGTCAATGCACATCAACAGTGAGAGCAAAAAGAAGCTATATGCAAAATTGAATATGGGGTAATAATTGATTCAATACATGTAGACTTTAACATTGAACCAATATATCTAGGAGGGGGCATTATTATTATTATTATTATTTTTTGTCTTTTGAGCTTATTAATTTTACTAAATACCCACTTTGGAAGCTTAATATCATCAATCAGCCCCATTGCCACAAACTTCTGCAAATAATGTGTCTTTCTCCAGTAAACGTCTGTAGTGCACAGCTTTCTTCTTTCTCATAAGTGCGGGATTTACATACATTCCTCACTAGCAACAGCATAAAAGGCGTTAATGGAGAAAGGTTACAAATTGGTTCAAAGTCATCTGTAATACCATTCTAGTGAATTGTGTGACCCAGTAGACACAAAAATGAGAAGGTTACAGATGGAATAGAATTAGTGGATGGAAGAACTGTGACCTATCAGTTTCTGAACAGCTGTTTTTCCACCAGTAGCTTGAGTTTTGTCACTATTGTTGGATTTTGGATGCTGTAAGTGATCAAATCTGGACAAAATGGGTGGAGCTGTGGTAACATCAGAAGGCAAAGTTGTCTTCGAGGAGTCACTGGAGAGCTCAGTCTAAACACATGTTCAGTGACCATACAATGGTAAAGTTCTTCAGGCACTCCCTTTTGACAGTCTTGTTAGTGGAATCTATAAACCATAACTACAGTGGAGCTGTCTGTCAAGAAAACCAAAACTCAGAAAGCCAAGCTGTCAAACAGATCTGTCAAAGCCAGACAGGTCAGACGATGCAGCTTCTATTTGACCACAGATACTATTAACCCTTTAAACCATGAGCCTAAAATGGTCCGTCTGAACTTTTTTTCTTATTTTGACAATAAAAAGGTTGGAAAATACGCTATGACTGAGTCCTTTTGCCCATTTTTCCAGAGCACTTAGAACTTTCAGATGCTAGCAGTCCTTTACCATTTACTGCATGTTATCATTCTGCTAAACCAGCTTGTTCCCCAGCTTCTAGTATAGGAGTAACTGAAATTACTGTAATGACCCAAAAATCTATAAAGTCTATAAAGTGCAACATCTCAGGTTTCAGAAACTGTTGGAATTTTTTCCAATTGCACAAACAGTGGAAGAATTACAGCCATCCAAACTGCATATACACAGGGTGTGTCAATGATGACACACCAGGTTTTAAAGAGTTAACAGGACAATAATTAAAAAGATGTAAACCCAGGATCACCCATTAGAGGTTCTAAATAAATAAAAAAAAAAACAAACAAACATTGAATAACAGTATTTTTAGAGAGCAGTTCCATGTCAGTCTATGGAAGCAAGGGAATTTTTGAAGCCAACCCCTGGAGACCGTCAGTAGTATTACAACAAGAAGACACTCATTCATTGGCTTCATTTGGAGGCGAGGTACTTGCCCTTAGCTCAGAACAGACTTCTGAGTTGTACATTTCCCAATGTGTGGTCAAACTGGGTCTATATGGTTGGTAGGCTGTTTTTTTAAACCACAGTAATAAGTAAGAATGTATTTGTGTGTCATTTAGAAACATTACATAACTTATTTGACACATTTTAAATTAATGTCATTGTGATCAGAGACAACACAGGTGAATATGTGAACTGTGAAATCTTAGCTACAGAAGCCATGGTACGCTGAAAAGAACAAGAGGCCGAAAAATGAATTGTGACCAGCGCAGTGTAGCAGGTATTACATGACTTGAGTTATTTGTTTTTCAGCATTTGAAAAAATTGGTAGCTGCATGAAAACTGGGTTTATAGCAGCAGTTTTTCTCACCTTGCTCACCTTTTACTGTGGTCATCTTGATTAGGTAGAAGTACTTCTGCCTTGGAAGTGGCTGGCAACAATGTACAACCCAGTTTGCTGGAATGTATTTCTGCATTTATTAGAGCCCATTCTGTGATCTGAGAGCAGCTTGTAGTGTTGTGTGACGGCAGGACCGAGGCCTTCAAACTTATACTGTAGTGTACACTTGAGCTTTTCCTTGAAATGAGGAATCCAGTGCAGCCCTTGGCATTCAGAGACCTGCATGCCTCCCTTGGGAGCAGAAAGATTCTAGTGCTGTAACAGGACTCACTACCTGTACCAAACAGTGGGAGCTAACTGTAGAGAAAAACATACCACTGTGTCAATTGGTCACAAGCTGCATAGCAAACTTAAAGAGTGGAACAAGCCCATCAGAAGCAAACAGGCAGCTCTTCAGGGCTACAGCTGGGTGTCAGCTGGGCTTAGTGGTTTTCAATTGATGTCCCACTGGTTCAATATCTAGCCTCCTCTGCACAAATCAATAGCACATGCCCTTGGCCGTGACCTAAAGTGCCAAGAAAACACAAGATCTGTGGAACACCTGAGACAGTAGGATGGTCTAAAAATGGAATGTTATGCAAACTGGATTAAAATGAAAACCATGACACTGACAGTCACAGAGAATGCACCATTGTTTCTTTGCATGTCCTACTGTTTATACAAATCTGGGTCATAAAAGTCAAAGTAAGAATAAAAAGTCAAAATGTAATGAAGCTGGCCAAGTTACAAATTAGGGGTGTAACAGTACACTCGTTTGCACTGTACCGTTTCGGTTTGGGGCCTTCGATACAATGCGGAGGTGTACTGAAGGAATACATGTAGCTTACATGAAGAACGCAAACGCTTGCCTTAAGTTTCCACACGAACCTTGAAGCAGAATGCACACAGTATAAACAGGGTGGCCACAAGCAGAACCCATGTTGCAAAGTTTCCCCTGTATACATTCTGCTGAATTCTCTGAAAACAAAGACTATTCTGAGGCTGGGGCACCGATAAACATGACAACAGAGAGTATAACAGAGGCACCGAAGCCAGGTCAGACGTTCGAAGCATGTTAAGTTTCACTTTTGGTTTTCGGTACTTACGGAGCACACACCCCCTGTACCCCACCCTTCACTGGTCTTCTTCACTGTACCGAAAACGTACTGAAAATGTACCAAACTGAAATTTTCCTGTACCATTACACCCCAATTACAGATACATTATAGTTCTCTCAAAGTCAGTAATTCCAGATGAGAGTAACCTGACATCAGTTCTATCAATACAAATTGTTTCCTATTACATTAAACCAATTGGCGTTACATGTATAACAAAACATATTTGGAACAAATTTTGTTGCAGATGATCAAAATTTCCACGAAATAGGGTTGGCCTGAGACTTACTGCGTACTACAAACCAAAATTTGAGACACTAGGATCCTCTTCTCAATACCGAAGTTCATCAGAATTAGATAAGTTCAGAGTATGAAGTGCTGTGCTCTGAATTCTGCACTCTGAACATTGTCCCAGTGGCTGATTTATCTCAATGTCTGATTTACCTACCAGCCCCCCCCCCCCACTGCAGAAAAAATTGTTGCTCTGACCAGGAATTGAACCCAAGTCTTCCATGTTGCAATCTGAAGCATTATCTATTGAGCTAAATCTGTGCTGTCTTCAAATCTGACCTATTTGCTATCTGATTGCTGTGATACGTTTCAGGATGTGACGTTTATGTGTAAGCTTCATGGTAAATTAAGATTAAAGTGTATATTGTGTTGTGAAATATGACCGTAATGAGCAGTATGTTCTGTAAACAAAGCCAATAGTACTGCTGAACAGGATTATGTCAATTTGGAGAAGGATATCACATATGTATGTATAGTTGAAATATAAATTAACCAACACATGGATCCACACAATTCAGACACCATGGCAATCTTTTAGCTCTTATTGATTTCAAGAGTAAATTTCAAGCTATGCACCCAATTTAACCTAATAAGGTTTTTGTGAAAAAGAGATGCATCCAATTATTCTTCTTATTTTTCAATTTCAGATAAGTGTTTCTTGGCATCCTGTAACAAACAACTTCACACGTGCATGATCCAGGGACTGAGAAAATCATTAGAATTATTAGTGCAGCTCTGCCTCAGGACAAGGGGAACTGGGTTTGGCATATTGCTTGAATAGGACTTAATATTAAGCAGTGATGCAAGACGTATTCAGCATGGATAAGACTGGCCTTGGTCAGTCTGTATTTAAAACCATAATACTAAAACTAAAACCAATGTGTTACTCCAGCTCCCATGAGTTGCTTGCATTATTTATTGGACTGAATGCTTTAGTAAAATATTCACATTCTAGATGTTCATGCTTTACCTCTTTTAATTCAGTGCCAGGGATTAAAACCTGAGAAAGGGTACTGAACTACAAATGACACCTTAATCACTTTAATTTGAATGTGTTACAGTTTGTTGCTAGAATTATACAAAAACTACTGTTTTTCTATGAAACAGAACAGAGAAAATGGAGCACAGAAACACACATTTTATACCTGCCAAAATATTTTTAAAAACAGGCCACAAATTTGCATCATGCATTCTGTGACTAAAAGTTCCCTTAAGTTCTGATGCATTATCATATAAAGCAGTACTTTAAAAGGGACAATTCTGAATCCCTAAGATTTATAACCTTTACTCTACATTTTTTCCCTTTAAATGTTGTACTGATATTCCACACTCTCAACCGCAGGGGGAATTTTCATACCATAATACACTTAGGACTACCAAAACCATCAACAACACAATGTATCCACAGACAATATCCCTCACTGACATCTCTATTATGGTAACATCAAGTTTTTTTTTCCTCACACAAAAATTCATACCCAGTTATTTTAACCCCGTATCAGATGATGGAACATGTTAAGATTAAAACAATTTAAATTATAGCTCTCTTTTGCCACATTTCCACTACGTCGTACTGGTGTAACAGAATAACTTCCCCAACGGACAAGTCCCCCCCCTCCCTCCACCATAGCATCGTGCCGTAGTGCACTGTCTTTTCCTGAGAAGATTCAGGAAGTACACAACTACTTGTCATCAGAGTAATACCCTGATGGGCTAAAAGCACCTTTTATTTATTATTTCTTTAGGCGGTTTATGTCTTTATGCATGTAATATACATTGTAATCTGTGTAATATAATTTAGATGTAATATCTACCGTCTTTTATCCGGAGGGGATAGTTGACCTGGGGGGAGGGGAATTTATCCTAGGGCAACCACCCCTGTGGGGGACGTTATAAGTTGGGGGGGGTTATCCTGTTACACAGGCTCGACTTGACTCGGGTACCAGTTAATTTTAGTCCCTGTCTGCATCCCAATTCATTATGGTAAAATATACACACAAAGCACTGACAATTAATTACACTCAAAATTACTACAAATTTAGTTCTTATCCTAAACTAACCACAGTGCCCTGCAGAAGAAATGAGCACAAGCAAAGCACCATGGGACATAGACGTTGGCCATTGTTCAGGGTTAGCCATGTTAACTGGGCTGTATCTTCCCTCGCAGCTGACCCTGCTCCATATTTACTGATGCTCTGGCGGAGTGCAGTGCAGCTCCCCGTTAGCCTTCTGTCCAAATTCAAAATGAGCTAATTTGTTTATCCAACATTTGGCTTGCTAATTCTCTGGTCCAGGTGCATCTCGGTGCCTGACGGGCCTAAATCCATATATCTGCATTCAAACAGCGCAGCTCTGTCATCACATTCATCACAACTCATTGCTATTAAAATATCTGTCTTTATCAGTTAAATCTAGCTAACAAACCAAGCCACCTGGGAGTCGATGCGTGCCAAAGCTTTACAAACCATTTCCATTTGTCTTTGGAAATTTCAGCAGCATTTAATGAAGTCCTTCAGCTCAACACTGAGCACCATGACTATGGGGAGATACTGATGGGTCACTTCAACATTTATTTCATTTGCCTAATGATCACCTAACTGGGATGATGGGATATGAGAGCAGAGCAGGTTTCTGTCGTCCTGGTCGCTGCTCTACTCTGGGGTGAAAGAGTGGAATTACCTTAAGAACACACCAAGCTCTCCACATGAATGGATTATGCAGAGAGATACTCTACTCTGCTGTGACATGCCTGTGATTAGTTCATTAGCTGCAAGTGTGTTTATGTAGCTCTAATACCACTAGCGTCCTCTGCGAACACAGAAAGTGCACTATTATGACTGGAATGTCATTTTAAAAACACCACATCTTGATGAAGCAAAAACATAAACACAGTGCCACTGACCCTGTTGAGGTAGTAATATTTGTCTCTCAATCTCTTAATGGGCGTATTGATTGTCCATACAACATAAACATGAGAGTCAGTTGTGGCCTTGTCTATGTATCTTGTTAATGAGTTTATCTGCTCTGCTTTTCTGCTTGTAAGCAAATAATATTCACATTGCTCTGAATTGTGATTTCACAGCAATGGATTTCACAGCAATGACTGAAAGCACAAACGGCTTCAGTAGGTCTCTATATCACCAAAAATGGTTTGTATGAGGTGCAATAGCCACAAACCAGCTGTTTAATAAGTTGAAACTCTTACATTTTGGTTTACCAGTAAAAATCATGAATGGAATGACAAACTTATGGTTTTGATGGCTACTCTTCATTCAAACTGAACGAAGGCCACAATACAGAATTTAATTTAATTTTTAATTTAATGTAGTGAAAAGTTAGTAGCACAGATGAATAAACACCAGTAATAATAATGCTGGGCATTTGTGAAACACATAACAGACTGGATATACAGTGTAACAGGGACACATGTTGTCATCAAGTCCATAACATCCCTTTTTTTCATATGCACTTTACACTGCAGGACATGCAGAGTTTCATTCAACAGGCCTCGTGGGTAGAAACTGAAAAGGAAAGGACTGCAGCTCAGATTATCTTCTCATGACTTGAGCTTTAGAAATGTTAGATCAGAGTTAGATTACTGTTGCTTGTGTTAACAAGAACCATTAGATGCTGGCACCCACCCCAGCTCCCACAGAATCTGAAACAACCACATCATATTACTGATGTTAGTCAAGCATTTTCTTAAGTAAATTATGAGGAAAATATTTTGTGTTTTTCTGAGTTTACTCCAGAAAAGAAATGATAATATGATGGACAACACAGATAAACAAAAGCACAAAAGGCATCATTCTAACATATAACTGAAAAACTGTGCCAAGTTTGGTGGGAAAAAAAAAAAAAAAAAAGAGCTATGCTGTCGAAACAAATTGATAACACAAAGACCAACATGATTATTATCCCATCTTCACAGCAGGTGGGGGTAATATAGTGAAAGACAAACTGCATTTAAAAAAAAAAAAAATACAGTTACCCTAGAGGTTTATTCTCATCAAATGTTGCATAGTAATTACTAGCAGTTACTATTAATTACATGATAATACCCTCATGTCATTTGGAAGTTGGACTACTGAGAATATTTTATACAAAATAACACTGGGTGATGAAAGACTGCAGTCAAATTACTCTCAACAGACAAAAGGGGGTTGACAGCAATGAACTAAAACATTCCAAATAAATATTCAACACTAGGATCGTTGCTTTCGGGCAAAATAAACAGACAGACATATTTTGTCACTTTGTGAAAAAACAAATTTCAGTCATGAGACCAATTTATCAAAATGAATACAAAACTGGACTTTGAGATATGGAATGAACACTTAAGATAAATCCCAGTAGAGTGCATCATACTGTACATGTACGATAAAATACTGAGCTCTGTCACTTGTTTCACTGACAACACAACACTGAATACATATTTCAATAAAATGTCTATAATCCTCTACCCTAAATATGACCTGTTGAACCATTTTCTATAAATATGTGGCTTATTCTGGAGAAAGTATATAAAATCTTAGAGACAATACAAGTTAACAAAGCACAACATGTGGGTTTGTGTATTCCCTATAGTTCACAGACAGGGTCTGAGCACAGCCTCTGCGATGGCTTATATGCAGGTAGCTCACTCTTGCATGAGGCAGAAAAATGTTGGTGCTAACCAGCCATGTAACCTCCTCTGGTAACCAGCCTCTGGATTCTGCCACATGAGCGCCCACCACACAGCGAGGAGGGAAACAGAGTGGTCATTCTGTTCAGTGTGGGAATGTCAGAGGTTATTTCAGCAGCCTCGACTCAGGCCACTGAGCAGTCACCTCTGCTGCACACCAACATCTCTACATCCACTGTCATCCACTGAGGAGAGGAGACACAGCACAGCAACCACACAGAGAAAGCACATAATCCAGTGAATTAAACCAACGTTTACCCATACTGAGCTGGGATATAGTTTGTCTGTTCATCCATTTTGGTCCAAATAAATCATTTTCCACAAATCTCATGTTACATAAATGCATTTATATTTAGGTACCGTCCTTCTGACCCTTAAAAATGTTCACCTGACCTTAAAAACAAAAAAGAAACACATTCAGATAAATTTATTTCCGCCACCTACCTGTGCAAAGCTCCATTTGTTTTAGTGTTGTTCCATTTAGCACTTTTAAGTGAAGGAAATTAAGCTAAATATCAATAGTAGAATAAAGTAGCGAGTAGTGCAACTCCTCTGGTGGCACTCAAGGTGTTTTATTAATGTGCAGGACACAGTGTGGCTGCACCAACAACACACAGGAGTGCTGCTTTGTAACTAAATAAAGGCTATAGTATCAAATGGTGAAGACAGTTACAGGGTTAACCACAAGAAGAACAACAGGCTTTTCAGTCAGTTACAAAAAAACACAGATGTTTGTTACAGTTGATCAAATATTAAAAATTGTTCTGTATACATAAATTTATGATAAAATATTAAATTTCATGATTTAAGGGCTTCTCATCTAGATTAGCTAATTGGCTCTGGCCTTAAAATATCCTGTGGCAGCGCGTCTGATTTATCTTAATATCAATTATTAAAAACTCAATTAACACCAATGCAGTAAAATAAAGTGTTTAGACGTAATCACATTTCTTTAGGGTTTCTGTGAATAGTCAAGTTTCTGTTCTATAATGGTCACAATTACTTTCCTACATATACACTTATTTTTCCTGAAAATCTCATAAACAAGACAAAACACAAATCAAGCATGCTGTAAATAAAATAACATAAAATGCACTGACCCAGACTCTGTTGTATATAGGAAGAACTTTTTTCAAATTTAAAAAGACAACTGGAAAAAGTGGGCACCACATTAATGAGCCATGGACAAAAGCAAAGATGCATCATCATCCTCATCTCCTCATTTATAAGCTGAGGACTGCTTCTGGGGTGTCCTATTACAAAATGTATCTTGTAAATGAACTGCTGATCTTAAAAGTTTGCAATAATTTTGTAATAAATTGATTGATGATCTCATTTATAAAGCTTTCTGTACAAGTCGTTCTTTTTTAGGATTTGCTTGTGCGAGTGCGTTTTCAACTTCCACCATTGTCAATATTACCTCGGCTACACAGGTACAATGTGTAACACTCAGACCACCTTTGTTATGTACAACACTTGGTGGCTATTAAATTAGCTGCTATTAGCATCCTGATGCTCATGCTAAAATGTGTGCTAGCATTGTACATTGTTGCTGCTGTAGAAGAACAGAGGCACTGAGGACAGAGTGTAAGGATTTTCACAGGAAACAGAGCCCATATCTTTACAGAGACATTGGTGTTTGGATTTTTATCATGGATGTAGACAGAATCTGTCAGATGTGTTACATTTGGTTCACAGATTTTAAATAAAAAGCAATTAACACAAGTAAATTTCTTCACAAATGTTACTGCACTTTTATCTGATGTTGATTAAGTTAAATGTTCAATAACAGAAGTACTGCAGCTCCTCTGCTAGCATTTTATTAATGTGCAGTAGACAGTGTAGCTGCAACCAGAGCACACAACCCTGGTTTGTAACTAAAACAACACTACAGTTTCCTGAGAGTTAAGACTGACAAAGTGAGTATGACAACAGGGTTAACCAAAAGGAAAACTACAAACTGACCGTTAACAGATTTCCAAAACCTTTGTGCAGACTCCTAGATACAGGTGTTTTCATGCCCACAGCCTTCATTCTGTGTTGAATTGAAAAAATACATAATAGCATGTGCTATGTATTCTGGGATGCATAAGAGCACGTACACTCATGTAACAGTAGTAGCAGCTGGCCAGACAAGGTTTCTGTGACAGAAAGCTTTACCAGTCCTGAACCCTGCACCTTCATTTGCTTTCCTTCTCCATCCCCACATACACCTGACCATTAGCAGAGGGAACATTTCTGGTTCGTTCACTTGGATTTATTACTGTGGGAAACAAACTGAACCAAAGTTGAAATCGCTGTGTTTACAAACTGATCAAATGATTTAGATCAGAGAAAACAAACTATGTACAAAGCCAGAAATGTGCAAGCACGCTCTTCATCTGATTTATAAAGACTTGCATATGGTTCTGTTTTATCAATCTCAATCACTGTAGAATTGTATAAACACACACACGTCTGTCTTCCTCCCACTATTAGCTGCGAATATACGCTGACACTCCCTTAATAAATCATTTGTATCAGAAATTATTCAACTCAGCTATGAAATGGAATAGAGGTGTTATTCCACTGAGTGTGAGACTTAGACTTCCTATGGAGCAGCAGAGGAAAGACATGTTTTGCATTTTTTTGGTTCGTAAAAGAAGAAAATCTGTTGAAGGGAGGTCACTGTAAAGGTGGCATTACAACACAAAGGAGTCTCCTCCAACAACACAGCAGTTGTCCTAACACACAACCATTAAGCACAGTTACAGCTGTCTAGTGTTGTTAAATTACACACTGTTAAAAAGAAAACCCTACCTATAGTGATATATTAATCACTGAAACTGACTGTTGGGTCATCATTAAAAAAAACTCTCATGTCAATTCAGAGATTCTTGGATGTTCTATGCTCTTTTAAACAGAAACATAAGTTCTTTCCCATCAGCGACTACGAGTTTCACACTACTACTTAAAGGAGGGGTAGAACACTCCTTAAGTTACAAACAAGTACCTCACTAAAAGTTCATCTCACCAAACTACCTGTTGCTGCCGCTATTTAATCGAGGCCTCTCTTCTAATACTGTATCACTTCAAATATGTTCCCAAGAGAACTTAAATTCGGACTGTTTCATGTGTGTCTTCATATATCCATAGCCAAAGCACAGAGATAAGACTAGCAATGCAACAATATTGAATTTGTACCATTTGGGTAAGTTAAAGGGGCAATAAGTAGTATTTTTATTTATACTTCATCAAATGTTTAAAAAATGACCAAAAATTATCAGAGTATTTAGAATAGAGAGCTTAGGATTTAAAATAAAAACTGTGTGAAATTACTCTACACCAATAGTCTGAGGTAGATCACTACAGGGAGTAGTGAGTCACTGTTGATCTCCCATGGTGAGGAAAACCACCACAACAAAGTCTCTGACCACATCAGAAAGTGACCAGATGGGATGAGTACTACTAAGATATAACTTTTATAAGTCCAACAAAGTAATAAAACCTAGAAACACTGTTGATGTTTTTACCTCTGGATGCAGTTCTAAATTAAGAGTTTTCAATGATACTATAATACAGATGTATGTAAACAGTGAACTTTATACTTTATTCAGTGAGTGACACAGTCTGTGGATACACAGTGTTAATTTGTTGGTAGTTTTGGTAGTCCTAAGTGTGTTCTGGTACAAGACTTCCCTCTGCTGTTGAGAGGTTGGAACATCAATACTACATATGACTCCTTTAACATCTACACAGTACACTGTGCAATGGGTAAAATGAATAAGCAGACACACACTGCAATGACAAAATGCCTTTGACAGTCCAAAGTTAACATTAGGTCATTTAACAATGATCACTCATCTTTTTTAAAATTTACTTGCTATGTCATTCTGTCTCGTATTCCCATCTTGTCAGTTTGTCCGGGTGGATACAGGAGACAGGAAACAATGCAGCTAATAACAGAACCTCTCAAAACCAAAGCATCAGTGAGCCTGAATCATTTTCTGTATACCAGTAGTTTAATTAAAAATATGGCCTAGAGACATTATGACCCATTTAAGGGCTTTGTACACCTTACCTTGGGTTGTAACACACACACACACACACACACACACACACTAGTCTGGCACGACTCTGGAAATATATTAAAAATGTATCTCCTGCATTTGCCTTACACAGCTGAAATTTTGAAATATAAGAAAGAAAATCATATAAACATGGTTAATGTTTTATAATATGTGGAGTGATATGACACAGAACAAAGGACAGATCGTCTTGAGGTCACAGGCTATACTCCACTGGTGAACAAAAGAAGAAGAAACATCTCAATCTCAAGCATCATCTCTAAATTGAGAGAACAGGCTTATCCAGTAAAAACAGTAATGATTCCATGTGGCTTTCTGGTGGAGTCTACAAAAGGTTGTCATTCAGCTGAGTTTGGTACACCCTGCCTTATACACTTGTTTCTTCAGAATTGCTGCTTCCAGTCATAGTAGTGTTTACCTAAATGAACAGACCAACTGCATGTTTCAGGAAGCTGCAGGAGAGTTTTAAGTCAGAGTGAAACCCTTACATTGTCTAAGGTCAGAGCCATGTCGCATGTCCTACCAAGACGGGACTCTATGGCCCAATCCCAATTCACCCTTGGCCCACCCCCTTACCCCTACCCCTCCATTTTGCATGTTCACATGAAGAGGTAGGGGTGTTCCGCTTCTC
Organism: Apogon hyalosoma; assembly: GCA_037367295.1. Lineage (NCBI taxonomy): Eukaryota > Metazoa > Chordata > Actinopteri > Kurtiformes > Apogonidae > Apogon > Apogon hyalosoma. The sequence goes on from JAPQRP010000005.1 coordinate 9,922,156, forward strand.
GATGAGTCGGAGGGGAAGGGCTAAGCCGGAGGACTGTTTGGCACTCGAAACTGAGATTTTTCAGGACCACACTACAAATGGAGGGGTATGACAAATCTCCCATACTTCTGCTCGAATCATCAGCAAGATGGAGGTAAACAGAGCAAAAAAGGGCAGCAGTGTAATGAAAGAAACACACAAATTTAAGTATTTTCTTTGTAAACAACTTAATCATTTGATTGATCGTTTAATGCTGTTTCAATGTGTTATAGATCACATTTCTGTGGGTTGATAGGCACTAAAAGATGCCCAAAGCCCATGCAACAGAGAAGGTTACAGCTGCTGGTGGTATGGTAAATTATTTTGGAAACAAAATTGTTGCATCTGTTTATAGCGGCATCAATGACTGCTGATGACGCAACAGGTCTCGAAGGGTTGTCTCATTTCATAGTGGAATGTTTCAACCCTACCCCTTGCAACGCCATTTCAAGGTGTCAGGTGCAAGGGCCAAGGGGTAGAGGTAAGGAGGAGGGTCAAGGGGTGAATTGGGATTGGGCCTAAAACATGAATTTTCACCTCAGACACCCATCAGATGCTATATTTTCTATCAGTGTTTAATGATTTCAACTTATTTTCTAAAAAGCAAAACAACAAAAGGAGTAATTCACCACCGCAGAGACCTCCAGCGTGGATTTGTTTTCTAACAAACTATCAGCAGCAGGGTGCAGTGGTGGGAAAGTGGTGAGGGATCATGTTGTTATGCTGCTGCACTCGTGTTTGACACAGTTTTAAACACTAAACACAATCAGAGTTGGTGAGAGATCAAAAGGGTCTATACTGTGAGTACACAGAATCTGATGAACACTCAACCTACTGTAAATCACAATTAGCCTAATTGTCAGATTTGCCTCAATAAATCCAAACATACAGGTACACAGACTTAATGATAAATTGTTTATTGACTGACAGACTCCTCACTTTGTCAGATGCAAGACTCACAATGCCATGTTTACCAGCAAACAACCAACTGTTTCTTTTTGGAATTTGCTCCAAAAAACAAAACAGAAAAAACTAGACTACTGCTGATAAAATGCTCTCACTGACTTTATAAGAGGCAGCTGGCCGCCCGTGGGTTTTTGTGACATTTTAAAACAGTTATTGTGCCAATAGGCAGTTAGTGCAGAGGCCGTAACATGACATGGTTATATTCTGTGCAAGCTTCACACTCCTGTTTAAATAAAATCCCTCTAGTGCACTAAAAGGAATCTGGTAGTTGCAATAAATTCAGGGAGGGACATGCCATCACACCATTCCAATTAGCTTCAGCAAATGGCTTATTTATTGTGTTTTCTTCAGCGTAGTGACATCCAGTAGGTAGTACAAAATATGTATTCGGCTGAAGAGGTGACACAAATCGAAACATGTTTTTTTTTTTTTTTGTTTGCCATAAACTAATATATGACCCCAGTGTGAGGAAACACATTACAGGTGACACCACCTGTAATTCAAATGGATTCTTTTATTTATTGCATTGTTTTATGGCACAAAAAAATCCCACAGTAATCAAAATCTTCATTACCTATGACATGAAAATGTTTTAAAATTCTGTGCCCTAACCAGAAGAAACCACAAAACAATGTTACTTTCTATTATTACCTGTTTTTGTGATGCATGGTCGCTTGTTTTATTGTGACCTGATATCACTGCAAATGAGGGTTACCCAACAATGCTTTCAGGAGTATAAATAAAGGTTGATGATCCTGTCTTTAAGAAATGCATAATGTTATTTTATGGTAATACCATCAAGAACTACAGCTAAAGTTATTTTTCTTTGAGCAATCTGGTGGCCCTGGAAAGAACACCTATTCCCCATCACAAAGGATGGCAATGTAAAGCAGTAAAAATGCTCCAAAATAGCATTAGTGCTGGGTAGCCTGAGAAAATGTTTGTATTTTGGTATTGCAAATGTAGAAAAATACAATTAGTATTTTTTAAGCTTTTGGTATCAGTACTGACAGGATGTTTTATTGCATAACTGGACCTTTATATAGGCTAGATTTTAGGGACTGAAATGATACAATAAACACAGCCTGGCCAAAAAAAACCAAAAAACAAAGTCTTACACTAACATTTACCCTTTAGTTTTGATTATGCAATGCAGTTGCGGTGGCATTGTTTAGATAACCATATGCTATGTCATAAATTTATTTCCATCATTTTTTTTAAACACATAAAATTTCTAAACCTAGACCTGACAAACTGAAGCAACCCCAGATCATAACACTGCCCCCAAAGGCTTATATTGTAAACACTAGGCATGATGGGTAATCTCTTCATCCTGCTCTCTTCTCACCCTGATGTACCCATTACTGTGGAATGGGGTCAATATGGACTCAGACCACATGAACTTTTTCCACTGAAACCCAGTCAGATCATTTTGCTCTCTATCAAACTGGTGGTTGTTTAAGAAATGAGAAGCTACTCATTGCATTGACTGTTTTTGGCCAGTAAATGATGTTCCTGATGTAAACAGTTCAACATGGCCAATATAATAACCTAACAGTCTTTTTTACTTGTTTGGCTTTTAATATTGTCAAATTCCCTTTGTATAGCTTACATTAATGTTACTTGGAGCCATTTCAATACATCAAAATTATGTAATGTGGAGATGCATCACTGGACGCTATTTTTATTGAGTTAGCTGTTGGTAAAATGTTATGAGTGACACCTTAATAGTCACACAGTGTGAACATTTAGGGCTTATATTGTGAAAGAAGAGATGTGGATCAGTACTGTGTAGCAAATTACATCTTCTGCTATTATTCTAATTGGAAGACACTTAGCTACAGAAAAGCGTAAAAGCAGGTTGTTTGCGCTGCATGCACCAATGCCAAAAAGCTTACTCTGTAATGTCTAGAAATTGGGCATCACATGAGACGGTCGTATTGAACATGCATGGTATCTATGCAATACGGTCAGTGGCAAAGATACTCAAGTTTGATACAGAGCCTTGGTGGTGTGTGATTATGTGTGTGATTGTACAAATGGATGAATGTGTCACACTCTAGAGTGCTCTGAGTGCCATTAAGGTAGAAAAGCACTACATAAATACTGTCCATTAACCTCCAAGTTAAAGTTAAAAAGTCATGGTCAAAGACAGTGATTTACACTTTCATCCTGTAACATACTGCACACTGCAAAATGCCACGAGTTGAGGTTGAAAATGTGTCTAAAAATAACTAAAGCTGCGTAGGACATATCCAGCGGTATGAGCGATTCATGGACTCCACCTCCTCATGTGCAGAGGTCAAACTGTTCCTCTATCTGCTCCATCAGTCATAATACAGCTGTTTGAGGCTTATCTCTAGCAAAGGGGCATTGACTTCCAGAATATCTCCAGTGATTACAACGAGAGGAGCGCTTCACCTGAAATGTGACTGTTTAATGCCGCCGGGCCTGAATGGGCGGATCAATGAAGCAGTGGACACAACAGGCTCGTTTGCTGTTCCAGCATATATTCCCCTGAGAACCAGTTCCCCTCCTCATTAATGAAGACAAACGGACATAATACTGATACATGTCTCCAGGGACAAGAGAAGGTCCTGTCTGTCTTCTGATCATCTCCATAACACCAGTGGAAATTAACTATCAATCTAAAGGCTAAACTTTAAACAAAAAGGTGACAAAGTAGTAAAGAGGAGTCTGTACTGTCTTTCACTCTTTATAGGGCACTCACAGAAATACTAGGAAATTCTAAATTTAAATCTTAGTGTGTTATTGGAGGACATAAGACTTAATTACTTTTGTGAAATTAAAAAAAAAAAATTAATGCTATGCAGAAAATCAAGGTTAATGAAGTTACCATATTTGGTTCCTTACCCAAGTGGCAAAAAAAAGAAAGTCCAAGAAGTATGGTATTACCAAGTGGTAAGGTGAAAGGAACATGTATTTTAGAATATTAGAAAATCACTTTTAGAACATTAGACCAACATAAGTCCAGACACTTGTCAACACACATATTATCCTGTTGAACATCATTCCTTACATTAGTACCATTACTTCATGGTACCGAACAAAGCAGGTACACTCACTGTTCATGCAGAGCTGGACCTGACAGACCCTGTAGACCACATTGGACCTGAGATTGTTGACTCTGTCCTCACTGTAACTATTGCTGTCATTGTCTTGTAATGTATGCAGAAATTACCAAAAATAGTTACTTGCCCAATAAAGGGTTGAGTAGTTATTTTTCTGGCACATTTTTGCTTTTACACTGTGCATTGTAACATACAGATCTGAATGTTCTACGCCTTACAACCTTTAAAAAAAAAAAACCCTGCTTCTTAATTTACTCCTACCAACATCAAAACTGTTTTCAACCTCAATGGAGGTTGGAGAAACTACACATCAAATGTAAATGACAGAACTTAAAACCAACCTGAAAAGGAGACTGAACTGAGAAAAAAAAAAGGCAAAATGAGCTCTAATCTTCTGATTTGCCCATTGTAGCCAAATTCATTATTTTCAATGATTTTTTTTTTATTTCAGACTAGTTTCATAGTCTTCAAGTCATATGAATATGTGAAGTTAACTTAAACAGGCACTACATTTTAGTTTTCTACTTTGAGTACAGGTCATAGCCTGTATTTTTTTCCACTTACTGCGGTAAAGAAGCTGAATTAGTACTTCTATTTTTATTATAATCAGACTGAATGAAGTCTTTTAACTGTGAGAACCATTATCTCTATACAGGAAGAGGTAGAAAATTCTTAATCACATGCTTAGTGAAGCTGTGCAAAATAAAGAAAACAAAACAAAAAAGCAACGTCACTAAAGTTTTTTCCCCCAGAAATCCTCACTGTTGAAATATTCCACCTGACAGCAGCAACAGCTTCATAATTGTTTTGATGTCAATGCAGTCGGTTGGATGGGGGATGATATTGCAGAAACAATTAGAGGATCTACAGAAAACTCATTAATCATTCATGCCATTGATCAGTCAAAAACAGCGATCATTGTCCAACAAATTGCTGCTTTATTATGTTTCATATCATGATAAACTGAATCCTAGGAGGTCAGTCTGAGTCTTATAATTGATTAGATGACAACAGAAATTGATTCAATACTATTTCAATACAATCAATTAACCTTTAAACTCACTGCCATGGCATCAACCTCTCATAAGTATGTTCTATACATCTCAGTCTATGGTAATCACTTCAGATAAAAGTCTGAAAACTATGAATGCCATCATGTTTCACAATTTCCTGCAGTTATACAGACAAAAACATTTCTCAAATATCAACTATATGATCAGATTACTTGCAGCCCTATTGTGGGAGCTTCCACTGAATAATTCCCATTAATTCTGACATTTAGAGTAAAAATTAATTGGAAAAAGAGAACCACTGATGAGTTGCTGCTGTTGTGATGATGGAGTATCAGGTGGAGGCAGCCATTATAAAAGCAAATAAACGGAGGGTGACTGTTCCTTTATGGATGGAGAAAACTGTCCTTGCACATTTTAAAAGAGACTGCACAGTGGGAAAAATAGATTTTGACACAGCTGAACGATAGGTTTTCACCAGAATGCACTGAATTGCATCAAAACATCTGGGGATATTTATTGTATTGCATGGTTTTGGAAAAAAATATCAAAATGGTTGATTTAAAGCAATAATAATGCATTTGACATTTGTAATAACCAAGGCTGGATGGCATTCAACATGTTTCACTGTCAGTACTGATGAAGTAACTTGGCTTCAGTACCACTTAATGTGCTTTATTTAACACCAATGAATACACTTTAAACAAAATTAAACATACATTTCATAGTATGATACAAATATTTCAGTTTTCCTTTTCAGTTCCTCTGTATTTTATACCCACAGAGTTTAACGGTTTTATACATAGTTTAATGACATTAAATATACATCTATTTACTGGAGATGTATCTGTTAATCTGCACCAATAGAATACGTTACAAAACTAGGAACAAATGTTGGCACAGGTAGTGCCTGATGGATAATATTAGGCTTCTGCAAAGGAATCATTGATTTTAAGGTAAAATAATACCTTAAAAGATTAAAGAAAAAAAAATTGCTCCCATTTTTACTTTAGTGTGATGTTCAGTCATTCAGACTTATTCATTTGTCTATTTGTTTAGGTATTTATTCCTTTAACCTAGAAAAAGTTTCTAGACAATTTCCTCCAGACAAACATATTGTATTTTCATTGTCAAAATATTAGGGAGAGGGGTGTGGATCACATTGGCTGATTAGTTATAAAATCGACTTTTCTGTGTTGCAATACACTGTTAATATAGCAACCTTTAAAGACCCACAACTGGTTGACTTCTACTGTTTACTACAATGTTGTTTAAATGAAGTTGTCTGTTTCAGCACCATGACATTTTCCCCACTCAAATCAGTTTTAGAACATAAAACCAAATCTTTGTGCCACTGCCAGAAGTTATCTGTATACAAAACACACCAGTCTACAGTTTCTGTGATCATTTTATCAGCCTCAAAGATACAAAGTGCCATTGGTTACACAATTTGACTAGATAAAGTGCTTAACAGCTAATGTTTCCAGATATATGTTTAAGTGTTCTTACATATAAACATGTATATAACAGGTTGATAAATCTTACACATTAAGGCAGATGCTTATTATGCAGCTCTGTCTCTAATAAAGTCAGACAGTTCATTTACAACATGCATCTTGCATCTTCATTGTCAATTTTTTTTTTTTTAGGAGGGGTGTGGCTGATTAACTGTACACCAATCCTGCTCTATTACAAACAATTGTTAATATAGCAACCTTTAAAAAAAAAAAAAAAAAAAAAAAAGCTATTGGCAAACCTCAGTTATTTAGTACAATGGGGTATAAATGAAGTTAACCATTTCTGCACCTTGACATTTTCCTCACTCAAATCCATTTAACGAAATAAAATAAACCACAACTAGAATTTATCTGTGAACAAAACACACTGGTCTATTTTTTTGTTCTTTTAATCTGCTTCAGAGATACAATGAGCAAAATCTTACATATTTTGATAGGATTGGAAAACGTGACAAAAATGCTAATTGGCTAGAGTTTTAAACATATAAAATAAAGTGTTAGGTATGGGTATTTTTGTGGTTTTTACACCTTTTCTAGAGGTGGTATAGATAAGACAGGAAAAACAGGATAAAACGGAGAAAGCGGGGCAGGAACCTGGGCTTGGAATCCAACCAAGTTTGATTTGATAATCTCAGGCGCCCTATACATACATAGCTTTACGTACATAATGTGTTAATAAATGTTACACTACAAAACATTTGAAAAGTCAATGTATTCTAATGTGCTGACAGTGCTTTGATTGCATTTCACAGACATTTGATCATATACTGTGCATTGAAACTGACACTTTTGACTTAATTTACCCCATTCTGGGATAGTTTCACAACTTTTATTCTGGAGGCGTTGTGAATGTAGTCGAGTGATAACATATAAAAGCAACGTGATGCATGCACATCTTTCTTGATGAAAATAACATGCATCTATACCGATTAAATTTAGCATTGAGCTTTAAGATTGACTGATTCTAGTGACATCATCTTTGTTGCTATTACTTCTGCTATTACTTCAGGATAATGTTTGGGTTTTTTTTGTTTTGTTTTTTTTTTGTTTTGGGAGGTTTTTGGTTTTGTTTTTTTCTTGGTTTTGTTTTTTTCTTGCAAAAACCTCAGCTTATCTTGTCTTATGTTTATTGATCACTTATTGCAGATGTGTTTATCGGTGCAACTGTTGCCGTTGAGCTCGTGCCAGGGTTACGTATGGCTGTAGAAGCAGAGCAGTCGCGTGCACCCCAGCAGCACGCGCGGGGATAACAATTAGCATACTTCCAAAAAAAGAGGCTAAAAGGAAAATATTATTTCAACGCAATATACAGTGTTTTTAAGAGTCAGAATGCGGTTGGGGTACAGCTCAGTGGCAGGTTGACCGTGCCCATGTGCCGTTAATCCTCTTATCTCATCTGTTTAGTGTTGTTTTGGAAAAGGGGGGATTACAGGACCATCTTTGCTCCGGTTTCAGTGTGTTTGGATTTTAAACCCACCGCTACCCATTTCCCTACATGACACCAGACAAACACGGGAATCTCACAAGGATGACTTTTAAGGTGGTGGTAACAAGTGAAAAAAAAACAAACAAAACAATAAAAACACGCAAGTCGTGCCAAAAATATCGCGGGGGCAAGCGGTTTAAGGCAGCAGGAGTGGGGCTGGTGAGGTAAGGTCGCGGAGCTAGTCGGTCGTAAATAACTGCGGATGCCACTCACCTGATGCAGAGAGGCTTCAAACTGCTGATTTCTACCGCCTCGGTCAAGTAAATCCCCCGGCAGCAAAGCCCACGGTGCTGCTTTAGAATGAGACTGGTGTCTGTGGGGCAGTCATAACAGTTCTTGCGCAAAAATGACACGATAGTCCGCCGCTGACTTGTTCCATATAGTTGAAGCTTTTTATCCGGTCCGCCAGCTCCAGCCGTTAGCCCCGGCAACTAGCAACAACAGCCGAGCCGCTATTTCTCCTTCGGGCTGGATAAAGACTTAAATCTCAGAGAGGTTCGTGGCTGCGTCGACACACAGCAGCTCCGGTCTCCTCTCAGTCTCATTAATAGCAGCGGGTCCGGATTACTGTGACCAGCAGGCAGCGGCACACAGTCAGCGGGGAGAAACACGACCGACGGCGGCCTCGACAGCGGGGACTCGGCCGGTGCCGCTCCGGAGCTCGTCTGGTTAGGTTGCGCCTTCAGGCTGTCCGGCAGAGCAGATATCCCTTCCTCAGAATCATTCCAGTATCGTCCAGGTCCTGGTTGTGTCTGAGTTTTCGGCCTCAACACAGCAGCTCTTTCTTCCTGACAAGCAAGCAGGCAGCGACCAATCACAGCGCCGCATTCAGGGAAGGGACGGTGGAAAAGCAGGACTGGATCCAGCGGAACCGGAGTCTGAGCTGAGGACAGGCAGGGGTCCTCAACTGCCTCCAAAGCGGGCCAGACCAACCAGTGGGATTCGTGGATGGTAAATAATGAGATACGGACCCTCATTGGACCCCTCGCTTCGTTAATTTATTTAAAAATATTCAACACATCAAATGAAATATTAATGGTATTAAAACTAGATTTACAGATCCTCTACAAAGCATGGCCTGAAAATTAAGGGCAACATTCTTAACTCCCCATCTTTGTTTTTCATATGAATAACTCGGAGCAGGGATTGGCCCCAGTATCCCAGAGACACTAAATGAATGAATAAATACATTAATTCTGGTTTAGACCAGCTCTAAATCTAAAGTGTCATGAGATAACTTTTGTTATGATGTGACAGTATATAAATATATTTTGATTGATTGATTGATTGATTGGATTTTTGAATGAAAGAATAAATGAATTAGCTTCACTTTGCCATAAAATGTTTGTCATTTGACAAACTGAACAGAGGTTATTTACATCAAATCTCTGCCAATTTCTACAGATGAGTATTATTTTTCCAACACTTTTCCACTCTACTCCTTAGATTCACCTATATTTGATCTTATGACAGGTTTGTGATTTTAGTTTTTGAATGAATGAATAATTTAACCTCACTCACCTCACCATAAAATGTCATATCCTGCCAATTTCTACAGATGAGTGGAATATTTTTCCTACCTTTATGGTAGTCAAAGCACATTATCCCCACCGTCCAAAGCATATACCTTAATAGGTTAACTGGTCAGACTAAATCACCCATAGGTGTGAATGGTTCTTCATCTGTACATGTCAGCCCTACAGTGGACTGTTGACACATCCAGGGTGTACCCCATGATCCACACAAGGACTTAACAGTTCAGAAAACTGATGGATGGAAATGGAATACATTATATACTGGGTCACATTCACCCATTTGCGCATACAAACATTAACACACCAGTGAAACAGGTGCTGTAAGGGGTCAGGGATCGACCCACCAACCATCCAGTGTTTGGATCTGCTCTATTAACTGAGAATATTACATAAAACATGCAATGACAAAAACAACAGAAAATACCTCAAATATAAAACTGATTTTATTTCACAAAAATGGTGGACAAGATAACAAGATGAAAACAATTAAAAAGTTGTAACAAGAAGAAAAAGCCATGACAAGGAGGCTCAACCTTGGAGGAAGTCATCATCTTTTAAGCCCTGTTCCTGGCATTGAAAACTTACTTGCAAGTTGGCATAAAGTTAATGTTCATTATTCACATACATATCATGAAACACTGTAATCGCTACAGTTGTATGGACTTTTCCACCTTCAAAACAATGCTGAATTAATTGCACTTTGCTGACATGTCAGTCACCGAAAGATAATGTTAGTAGTCACTTCTGGTTACGTCAGATGAACAACACGAGATCACCAACTAATAGACACAAGAAATAAACCAGTCAGTTGATAATGAACACACGGATCACTGAATTTTCAACTGTAAAAACATTGCACGTGTCTGTTTTATGCTGTATTCCTCTTATATGTCATTTTCATCTTGTTATCTTGCCACATTGTTTTTGTCTTGTTCTTGTCTATTAATTCTTACAGGGATCACTCTTGTTCTCTTCACTGAGGAAAATCAATTCACATCATATTTTTGTTAGCTATTTTACTCTATTTTTACCAATTGGTGACCCCATAAAAAGTTTGAGAAAGGCAACATTATTTTAATATTTTCAGGTAACCCATAAAGACTCAAACAGCCACAGACAACCACAACCATCAACTGATCTAAAATGTTTAATAAATTCTGAATCATTAATCCTATCAATCCATGTAAATAATTGGTGTAAAATACAGTTTGTCATCCTTTCATGGTCATCAGATATGACC
>JAPQRP010000005.1:9935161-9945868 GCA_037367295.1 Apogon hyalosoma
ATGGAGTTGGATCAATGACAGTGGATGGACACACTGGGTTTATGTTCAGTTAATGATATATTTTGCTGAAAAAGTAAGTTTTTCTTCATTTTTTTCTGTTTTTTATATAATAACCACCAACTTTAACCCATAAAGACTCAGCTGTACTTTTATGTCAGTTTCCAAATTATTTTTTCTTTATATTTAACCTTTCTTAAGTGATTTATTGCCAATTATTGTAATATCATCCTATTTAGTTTGAGTGTTTTTCAGTGTAAACCATGTATTTTCCTATATTTGATTTATTGATCATGTAGATGTTCATATGCTCAGAGTAAATTCAAAGGTTACAAAATCAAAACAGAGAAAACTGAAGAAAAAGTGACTTTTTTTGGCAAAATATATCATTAACTGAATGTCAAAAACAAGTGTCTCCATCCACTGTCATTGATTCAACTCCATGGGTTTTACTGTTGAATCAATGTTGTAGAAGATGATGGTGTTTCCACGGTAACTACGGAGCCTCTGAACATCCAAATGAGTCATATCTGATGACTATGAAAAGATGACAAACTGAATTTCACACCAATTATTTTCATGTATTGATAGAATTAGTGGATCAACAGGTTTTAAACAGTTTACATCAGTGGATGGTTTTGGTCAATGGTGGATGTTTGGGCTTTTATGGGTTATGAGCTTTTATGAACATTTATTTGATCAGTGAACTAAATATAGGAAAACACCTGATGTTCACTGAAGAAACACAAAATACAGTGGATAATGTCATAATAAATGGTGATAAATCACTAAAGAAAAGTTAAATATAGAGAAAAAAAATATTTTTCAACTGCCATAAAAGTAGCACTGGGTCTTTGCTCAGAAAGAACTGGTTTATACTCTGAGTGCATTTCAGAGCTTGTATGATTTCACTTTTACTGCGGTAAAGAAGTTAAATCAGAAATTATACTACAGTTTTCTTCCACAGTCCTTCCTTCTAGTCTTCCGCTGTCTTTTTTTTTTTTTGATACAAGTTGCTCTACTTCATTTAGAGTAAAGAATGTGTGGACTTTTGCCACCTCTGATCATATTTCTGTACGCACAGTCGACTCCCAATAAATTAAACGATGGAGCCTATGATCATTTGCTGTCCACCCACCAGAGAAGAAGAGTATGTTTACGCTCTCAAATGTTCTTGTGTGTTCCCCGAGGAGTATCTGTTTGCATCGCACTTGGTAAATTTCACTCATGTGATGTTATGACTCAGTGCAGCTGTTGTTGGAAATGAGGATATACTAGATTACCCACAGAGCATGGTAGGCACAAGTGAGCCCAAACAGCACCAGGTCTACTCCACTTGAATACAATATTGTTGCTGCCTTGTTAATTTATGTATGTTTTGGGACTCTTCTGACATGTTGCATATTCTTAATTAATTGCGCTGCATTAAACAGTGCGAAAGGGCTAGGTGAGGAGGCAGTTAATATTCACCTAGCAGCTCATTTTTGCCCTTAGCAGATAAACTTTGTCCTAACCTGAGGCGGATGAGAGTGAAGAACTGATATGACCTGCAGAGTTGGTGCTGAGAATTCACTATGGGGTTGTCATTATTGCAATCTTAACAAAATTTTCAAGTCATTTCATAGTTGTATAATAATGTATTGATTAATGCTGCTGTGCATTCTGCATTAAATAGGCTGTATTAAGCCAGGTTAGGGAACAGTGAAAACCTGTTAAAGCGATTTGAAGAAATATTACCCTAAAATACCTTTAGGACTCTGAATTTAACATGTCAGCAATCTCTTTTTTAGGTTTTGGGAGATGTTTAAGCTTTACAAAGTGTCGTTTCATGCACATTGTGATCATGAAATAACCATTCAGCCACTGGTATACTGAAATTGTAAGACCTGTTTTAGTTTCCAGATCAAAATGAGTTTGTTCTGCACATATAGCATTAATTACACCGGTAATCTCTTGCTGTGCTTTTTCTTTTGTAGACAAGTGACACCACTACCAAAAATCAGCTTTTTTCTTGACAAAACTTCAATAAGTTAAGTTTGTGTCACTCCAGGAGTTTTTTTGTTTTTTTTGCTGCCTACAGATGGCATTTTCATTCCGTATCTTTCTTTAATTTCTTTTTTCCAAGTTTAACACGGAGCCATTTTCACAGACCACTATTGTTTCTTCAGTAGTTCAGAATAGACTCACTCTTACTCTTTTTTTCTTTCTTTTATTGGCTATAGAGGGCATTAATGTCACATACTTTGTTCAGGTATGGGTGAAAATTAATATAAAACATAAGGGACAGAATAAACCCTGGTTCTAATAAAAGGGTTTTTTTTTTTCATTTTCATGGCCTCTATAGTTGAAAGTGAGGAGGACATTCAGCCTGCTGAATTCTGCAACTTCACCACTAGATATCACTATATATTACTCACTGAACCATAAATGTTTAATTTGTCATGTCCTTATGTTTGTTACACCTTTGGCTCATGGATTCAATTTAAGATCAAACAGAATTCATCAACATGCTCACCATTTCATGAATCCAACATAGGATTTTTTTTTCTTTTGCACTGAAAAATTAAAATGTAAAATGAAACGCTCATACACGTGGACCATGGTTCTACAAATCTATTGATATTCTTAGCAGAACAAAACATTTTACTTGTTCCCATCTTTTTTTTGTATTTACAGCACCCTTTTCATAGCAAAAAAAACAATGTGATTGTAGATCATGATCAGTAATATCCACCTCATACTGTTCAAAAAAGGGCTTATTCAGCCTTGATATCTAACCTAGAATGACCAGTCTTTTTGTACACTGATCAAATTGCTTGTTTTTTGTTGTACCTTATGCACATTTCCAAACCATCTATTAGGTGTGTGGGTGTTTCTGTTCCACAGATACTGTAGATTGTGCCCCAGTCTCAGCTCCTGTCTGAGCTGTTTCCAGCTGACATTAAAGTGCCTCTCCCCTCCCCTTTCCACCTCCTCCACCTGCTGTGTTCATCTCCCCTTAACAGAGCTCCACGTCCACTGAACCCTGCAGAAATCCTGCTCCAGGTGGAATTCATCCAGCTGTTAAGATAAACATCTAATAGTGTCTTCGGTCACCTTGTCACGTCCAGATCTTCGGTGTTTTGAATCCATTGGGGGATAATTCCTGTGTGGGCCTCGAGGACAAAAGTAAACCTGATCCTTAGTTTGCCCTTGTGTCCTCCAATGGGCACCGTTATGTAGTGCCATAGTCTGACGTTATCCAACAATCCTTAATAAAGCCAAGGTGAGTTTGGTTAATTCAGCCCACAGACATGCTGCTACTGCCTGACAGACTAAAGGGAACTCATTAATTATCCACTGCAGACTGATGAGGCCATTCATTACAAACTGTGTATGTACATGTGTATTAAATGCTATACATACAGACTATGTATGCAGAGCATGTAGCATTCTGTACTATTGTCCTGTTACTCTAGAGGATTTTCCCTGTTCCTTTCAATGGTGACCTTAATGTTAAAGTCATTTTATTACTACAATTTCCCAGTTTTTGGATGAATAAAGTCTATCTATCTGTCTGTCTGTCTGTCTGTCCGTCCGTCCGTCCGTCCGTCCGTCCGTCCGTCCGTCCGTCCGTCCGTCCGTCCGTCTGTCCTATTTATTTCTATCAAATTCTTCACCAACTTTTTATCCATTATTCTTTACATTCTGATGTGTTTACAGTGATTGATTTGAACCAAGATCTCTTTACATTTACATACTAAACATCCTCAGTTTAAGAATTATATTTTAATAATGTGATATTTGCACTACAGCCTCCAGCCTGGACTCTTTCAGTGAACATAGTGTGAATGTTTAAAAAAATCATTGGTTTATAATAAATACAATATAGAGGTCCAACTTATGTTCACTCTGAGCAAGGTGCTGTTTTAACTGCATTTACTGACATCACATCACCTCCTGTATTGTAGGTCTATTAAATGAATGGCCAGCACTGAATAAGTTATTTATGCTGGCAAATTGATTTTTTTTCTCCCACTGCACTCTGACTCCTTCTCTGTGACTGCTAATTGTTTTTCAAGACAAATGTGTATGTTTTCCACATAGACATGCATGTCCGCCTGCGTGGACTTTCTCGTCTTACCTTGACTGAATTAATACAGTGCTTCTGCCTTTTGATTAACTGTTGCCATGGTGAACCGTTATTTCTCAGCACCAATGATAATGGCTTTTTACATTCACCAGGCATACACTTAACTCACAGTGAATGTACTCAGATTTTACTATCTGTGATCAGCTGGAAGAGAAAACAGACTTTCCCATCTGAGTTTGTTAAAGTTGCTTTTTGAAACAGACCCCTTTATATGAACTGGTTTTAGTATTAAGGGATAACACTGAGCTGTTTCAGTGGGGGAAAAAAACAGCTCATTGCAAAGAAAAAAAGGCCCTTGTCCAAGGACACATGAGTGTGATGATGTGTAATCAGTGTGGAGCAGTGCCAGATGGTACAGGTGTAAGACTCATGCAGTGGTATGAGTGGCACATATATGAATGGGCTACAGGCAATCACGAAGAAACTGAAACAATCAATCATGTATAATGAAGCATTATGGCATTTTCTTTGAGGTGCAGGTGTTTCAACTACAAACAAGGGTTTGACAACAAGCAGTAATGAGGGGCATATCCTCAAGACAAACCCCCGGGGAATAAAACGGCTATAACTCTAACCTGAAGTGAGTTTTTCATATTGACTAAATTGTTAAATGCTATAACAACTGTCACTGAACAAACCTGGGCACTTGACTTGTGTAAGGGCGACAGAAGGTGATGATCTGCTGAAAAGACCGTCTTGTGAATTTCACCAACAAAAGCCACTCTGAGGGTTAATGTTTGTGTTGGTAAAGCACATGCTTTACTCATCTGGATGCTCTAACAGGTGTACTGGTGGTCCTTTTGTACTTTATTCCTATATTAATATGATTTTAGGCCTTTTAGATGGCTGTGAAAGGCTGTGTAGGGAATTGATTGACCACCTTGCCTGCTGAGCCTCTGTTTATTGAAAGCAATTTTCTTTTTCCCTCTCAGACTGCTCTATCGTAGTTGGTTAAGAAATTACACTAACAAGAAATTGATTTTTTTTTTTTTTAACCAAAGTGTTTCAAGAAGTTTACTATTTCAGAGTGTAAGTAAACTAACGATTAACATTAGCTCCTCCGTCACCCCTTTGTCTTCCCCATTTTCATCACCATCTTGTCTCCAAATCTGGCACCAAAAACCTCGAGGCTTCAAAATGTTGATCTAATAACCAATGTGATTCCATGTCTATGTCGCTCTCCTCACTCAGCTGACCACTATATTTGATGGCTTACATTTGACTGTAAGTTTTATTTTACTGCTCACATCCTGTTCATTTCCACTCTGTTGGTGGCCGAGGTCATGGTGAATCTCTTCTTTGGAGGTGAATTCAACATGTCCAGAGGTTTCTACAGCGTGTGGATTGTGTGACGACCTCAGACTCCCAGCTCCCAGCAGTGGGATCAGTGGTGGCAGGGTACTTTAAAGCTGCAGTGCTTCCCTTCAAAGCCCCCAGCGGGGAGCCCCTCTCAGAGCTGCACCGCTGGCTGGCGGGGGCTCAGGACGCTCTAACCCTGGAAATCCTCGAAGAGATCTAGCCGTGCTTTACTCTGCTCAGCCTCGCTCTCTGTGCCAGCGATGCGCCTTTTGGATACGTTGACTATGATTCTGTTGTAGCTTTGAAAGAAACATCAAAGGTTAGATTTGGATATGCAGCTAATCACGCTATTATTCCTGAAAAGAGTATTAGAGAGAAAAGAACATGGTTGGTAATAACTCTTATTAAGTCTTATTACTCCTACAGGAAGATTTTTTTCTCCTCATTTTTCCCACAAAGCATTGCAGCATTTATAATGTCAGTTTGTTTATGATCATGATTGCTGTGAGAGAGTGTAGATAATGTGTCACACCTTTACAACATTAGCAGAATGTATATCATCAGTCATATATTATATACAACATAATCTGTATACAGTGCTTAATTTTTTTAAACCACCATCCAATATAAGGTTTATGCCATAAATGCCCAAATTAACAGCATTGGTAATTATTCAAATACATTTTTATGTTTCTGTAAGGGTTAATACACCAGTATGTATAAGCTCTTTAGTTGAAATGACATTTATTTTAATGCTATTATATAATTATTATTGCTATCCATGAATTTTCCCATTTACTGTTTTCCACAAAAAAAGGAAAAAAAAAACACATTAGTATTTCTTGATTAAGATGTAAAATTGTAGTTATTTACTTGCATTCATGAACAGAAAAATGTGTTTTAGTGGTTGAACATTTTGCTTGAGTGATTTCTGAGTTCACAGTGAAACTCAGTGATTTGGGTATAAAAAGGTCAATTCAGTTTGAGATTCCTCGTTTCTCTTCAAAATGGTAAAACCGTCGAGAGCTCACTGAAAATGAAAGAGTCTGCTTTAAAGCAGTTCATGATGCTGGATGGTCTCTGAAACAAATAGGGAAAGGTGATGTTAAGCACTGTAGGTACTATATACAGCAGTGATTGGCTTATTTCCTCTTCTTGTGTTGTCATTGGACATAAATGATGCTGCTTCAACCTGTATATACTTCCTCCTTCAAATATCGTATTTTACCAATGAAAAGAAAATAATAAATTGTACAATTTTTAATATTACTAATTTATATACAAATTATCTGGGTTCAATAACCTATATTTAAATGTGACACTGGAGTGACTTCAGCTGTCAGTACACCAAAACAGAAGACAGTACAATTGTCAAATTTGAATATTTATTGCTGTATTTTTCACATTGAGCTGGGACTTGTATCATGAAGCAGGGTTGCTGGGTTTTTACTATCACAATTGTTTTTTCATGCCAGGGTAAATCACCATACCATACCTATGTTGAAAACTTAACCTGCCCCAAAAGCATCTTATGTTAGAAATAGTGGAGTAAGTATATAAAACAAAGGCATCTTCTTCTTCATATTATTATTATTAATCATCATCAGATATAAAATCAAAGACATACAGAGAATTGTAATACAAAAATCATCAAATGTGAAAATCTCCCAAGCAATAATATGTCTAAAATATTGATGATAATAATATTAATGACTATAATATTAATGTGCCTTCAGACCAAGGTGTCTGACACATCAAGTATATTTTGGCTACACTGTATACATTTTTTGGTTGCTTTTGATTTAACTTCCCATAACTCCATCTGTTACCATATGCTTTAAATGCTCAAATGTTTGTAGATCAGTGTGTGATTGATTTTGGTGTGATGTCAGTCTCTGAGTAACTGTTTCGATTTGGAGAAAAATTACTGAATTGCCACACATACATTAAACATGCAGCATTTGTATGTTCTTTTTCCAGATCAGTTTATACCTTCATCAGATCTTATTTCTGTTCAATTGTTTTCTCCTTTCTGTTTCCTACAATGAGTCATTTTCCATATTCTGGTGATTGACCACTGTCATTACCAGTTGCACTCTTCTGCTCTACTCTAAGATTGGAAAAGTATTTAATTTGGACTGACGAGAGAGAGGTGCAGAACTTTATTTTTAAATGGCCCTTTTCCCCCTGATTTGCACTCCTGCAGTTTTCATCATAGGAGTAAAAAGTAAAATGTGTCTTTGACAGAGCAAACAAACAACCAAAAGGAACAGAAGACAGTGAAGCAGGCAGACAGAGTAGGGCTCACAAAGGCTTTAGACAAAGCTCCACATGATGTTTAATCAGTTAGTGTCACAACTCATACCCATGCACATTGCTGCCAGTATGAACAGTTTTGATGCAAAATATTCATGGGCAGGTATTCATCACGTGGTGTGTATTTACCTGCTTCATTCATTCAGATCCAGAGAGAGCAGCAGAAGGCCTGCACATCCAGCTGCAGCCACAGCTGTATCTACAGGATGTGGGTTGAGCCATTGTTGGAGCAACAGCCCTTGGCAGCAGTTATGGTTATTACCAGGGTTACGTTCTCTACTGTGGCTGTTTCTATGGATACAGCAGTGGCTACTTCAAACAGCCATTACATTAAAACCAAATAGACAGGCTACAACATTACTAAAATACCGTATCATATCATTTCACTGCTGGCACACAACCCCTAGGTGTTGTATTCACAGCTGCCACACCCAAAACCTTCAAGTCCCTCATTTCAGCATTCAGACAGGCAGTATATGCACATTCAATACGGTATAATGTAGGGCTGTCAAAATTAACACATTAATGCAGATTAATCCATCATCATCATTAATCTGATTAAAAATTTTAATGCAATTAACCAATCTGCAGCGCAGAATGACTCTGAGCATCTCTGCCAACACATTTCGGGCAGTTTGTCCAAACAGAGTTAGCGTCGCGCATGAACAAATAGACAGTTGATCCGGTAGTGACAGGCAACAGAACCAACCCATAAAGATGGAAGACGATAAATAGCTCGTTGGCCTTTGGATGGAAATATGAGCACAAAAAAAACCAAGCCGGAACAGTTGACTGACAAAATATTGTGCACACTCTGCAGGAAGGAGTTTTATTTTCACCGAAGCACTTTCAGCTTAAAATACCAATTAACGTGAAGCATATGTGAGTCTTGGATTTATTACATTTTAATAATGCTTATATGGGTGACACGGTGGTGCAGTGGATAGCATTCGTGCCTCACAGTAAGAAGGTCCTAGATTGGATTCCAACACCAGTCGATGGGGGTGGGACCTTTCTGAGTGGAGTTTGCATGTTCTCCTCATGTCTGCGTGGGTTCTCTCCAGGTACTCCGGCTTCCTCCCACTATCCAAAGACATGCACTGATAAATTAATCAGTTAATCTAAATTGCCCATAGGTGTGAATGTGAGAGTGATTATTTGTCTCTATGTCAGCCCTGGTGGCTTGTCCAGGGTGTACCCTGCCTTTGCCCATAAATAGCTGGGATAGGCTCCAGCGACCCCTGTGACCCTAGTGAGGATGAAGCAGGTTCATATGATGAATAAATGAATAATGTTTATACACTGCTTTTACAGGAATACATATATATTTGAGGAATATATTAAAGTTCAATGGAGCATCTACTAGAAAACTATGTTTCCTAGTCTCTGCAGTTGACTGTCAAGGGTTGAAAAGTGATGGCAATGCAAAAATCCTAAACACGCAGTTCCTTCAAGGATCACTTGAGGCTGAATTAGTCAATATGATTATTTTGAATGTATGGTTGTGAGATACCATGCTAATTACACCTGCTAGTGACTGGTGTGATTACTTTATGGAACTTACGTGTTACTAAACATAGCTGTCTATGTTAACATTTACCAAACAGTAGAATTTACTTGGTGATGAAGGTGGTGACTGCAAAAATACTAAACTTAAGGCTTCACTATATTTTACACTACATTTTTTTTACATGCAAACATACAACAAACACTGAAACTGCCCTCTGTTTTTAATCCATCACTAGTTTAACATGCAGGAACAGAATACACACGGCAGACTGGGAGCAGTGGGCTGCCATGTCAGGCACCTGGAGAGCAAATGGAGGGTTACGTACTTTACTCAAGACCACATCTGCCCATTCAGGAAATCAAACCACCTACTCTTGGCCTCAGCCACAGCTGCCCCCAAAAGGATCCTTGGCAGTGGTCAACAGGTAACACTGTGGAGGGTTCATCCATGTTTATATAAGTAGTCTATGGTCACTATGTGTCAGTAGTATGTGAGATACTAAACAATGCATGTTATCATAGAAATCTGGAAGCTAGGATGGTGGGATCAACCTGGCCAATGTTAGCGGTTCAAAGTGACGGAATAGAGACAGAGGTGTGTAGTCAGCTGAGTGCTCGGCACTGAGTCAGCATTAAACAGAGGGCTCCTGCTGATTTACTGCAGGACTTCACAGGGATACGGCCTCATTAGCCCATTAAACCCCCTGTGGTCAGGATCACACAGGGCTAATACATGTTAAACACCATTCCATTATTTTGTCATCCATCATTTGACTTTTTCATTTATGTGGTAGCAGACTGGTATCAAACTAAGTTCGCATAAGAGGCGGTCTGGTGCTTTACATCTTGAGTCTGGTTCAGGACTGTTGATGTGCTCGGTCCTGTGTTCAGAGCAATTGTATGAATGTGTTAACTCAATGGCTCCTGCTTCAGTCTGCAAAGAACAGGGCCAAGGGACACTCAACATCTAATGAGATGCACTGGTGAAAGCTAATTCTATTAGCGTCGATTAGCACACAACACAATCAGTGTAGAGAAAGCTTTAATACATTATGGCCCTGCAGACAATAATATGACAATGAAACATGCTGGAATGTACAAGAGCTGCACAAGCAGGGGCAGCATTTCTACTTTACTTGTTATTGCTTCTGACATTCAAAAGTGCAGGTCACTGCTATTGATTTTTATTAATGTGAATTCTTTTGCATGTTTAAATACAAAAACAAATAGTCTGGTAATGAACCAGTACATACATGAATATAAAAATGTGGTCATACCACAGCCTCACAGTGGAGAGAGATTACATGAAATGTAAATGAGGGGGGTTAATACTTCCTCGTGATTTAAACCCAAATACTCCACCAGTGGATGGCCTATTATACAGTTGTGGAAAAAATTATTAGACCATCAAAAGTCATCAAAAACAATGGTTATGCAATCAAGTACTAACTCCT
>JAPQRP010000005.1:9946500-9958061 GCA_037367295.1 Apogon hyalosoma
AATGTACCTTTAGTTGGACCAGGCATTAAAATGAACAAGAAATTGAAGAAAACAAGGGGTGGTCTAATCATTTTTTCTGCAACTGTAATATATGGGCCTTTATTTCTACACAGCGATACACAACAGTATTTCTGAAAATTGCATAAAATTAATATTTAAATCTGCTGCACTATACTGGGAAAATCAACTTCAAGCACAGATCTGCCTGAAGTCCTGGCTGTCAGTCTTTAGTTAACTCAGTCTAATTAAATGTCAGTGTGTTAATCACTGGAGTATTATGTCAGTTTTTCCACATGCTTTTTTCTTTATCTTTGTAAATTAAAACAGTAAAATAGTAAGAAAAGACATCTAATCCGCTGCAGATGGGACACTCAGCATAAGCTCAAACCCCCCAGAGTCCTGCAGTTGTATGCATTTGCACAGCCTTTAAAGATGATGGTTATGTTACATCACACTGATTTCGAGCGACAGGGAGCGGGTCTTGCTTTGAGTGCTCTCTCAGAAACTCTCTCCGATCCTCTCAGGTCAACAGGGAGATATGTGCTGATGATATTTTGCACTTCACTCTCTTTAGTGAATTCCGACCTCTCCTCAGCACTCAGCATGCACTGACTTTGAGACTATTCTGCTAGACAAGCTTGCTAAAGAGGTGTGGATTTGTTAAGTGGGCTAACAGAACGTCATGCCACAGAGAGTTGAGAGGGGAGAGGGAGCGGTGCATCAGTCATGGGGCTTTAACTCAGAGTGGCAGTTCGTGACAGAAGAGTGTCACTGAGGCAGAAGTGTGGAGGAAATGCTTGAACAGCAGCAGAGCACCCAACCTTGAAACCGTCAGTGACAGCGACAGTCGGGGCTGACCCCCCATCATGAAACTATTACTGCTGAAATTACTGGCACCCTAGTGCAGAGGCGCACCGTTCTGCTGTGTACGGAGAACACCAGTTAGAATGAGCTCACCATTTTATCAGCAGCGCCAGTCATAAAGTTCCATACCGCAATCCCAATAAAAGCTTCCCACTAATCCGACGACTGACTTAATTAATTAATCACTGACCTGTGACTGAACGCAAACTCAAAATTCAACACACAATTCACTAATCCACCAACAACTACATCACACCCTGCCACAAACAGCAATTTATTCTTTTTTTCTTCACTTAGAATGTTGTTTCTGAACAAAAATCATGCTATTTACTCCTTTATACATGGTCATTTATCAACTAAAATACATATACTCTTTGAAAAACTACTATATATAGTAAGGCTGGACTGATATGTTTAATTTACTGTGTTAAAACAGTAAGTATTGTATTACCACTAGTGATGTCCCGATTTGGATGTTTTTGCTTCCAATCTGACCCGATTTTTTTCAGGATTAGCTTTGCCAATACTGATCCGATACCAACTTTTTACAATTAAATTTTGATTTAAATTTGGAGTCATTATTTATAGGTTAATATACTATTATTTTACTTGAGGTCACAATTGGACTGAATGTGGAACCTGAACTAAAACAAGTAGGACTCCTTTGACTCTTAATAACTTTAGTATCATTTTTGCAGTTTCCAAATTCATACTGTGGGCCAAATTAGGGCCTTTGGCAGGCTTGTTTTGGCCCACAGGTCATATGTTTGCCATAGCTGTAGTGCGTCCATGGACAGGTCCGTCCAGGGATTATATGGGATGTGTTCCATATGTTAGTGATGCCTGGATGAGTGGGTTACTTGCAGATCAAGTTGGGATGGATCAAAAGAATGTCAGTTAATTTGCGGGGCAGGTTGGGTCAAATAATTCCACAAAAGCCCCACAGATTGAAAAAAAAAAAAAAAGACTTGCGCATGACTGCCTCAGAATGAGTAGGCGCAGACCCTGAACTGAAAGTGAAACTTATAGACACTTTACTAATTCCTCTAAGCCTCCTGCTGTTGTACAGCTCATTTTCCTTTTCCCTACCTACCTTCAGGAACTTTAATTTCCGGGGGCAAGACCCCCCCCCCCCCCGAGCCCGGATCGGCCCGATCTTGTGACCAAATCAGATCTAATCTGATTTTCTAAAAAATGCCAGATCGGCAGCCCATACCGATCTTTAGATTGGATCGGGACATCCCTAATTACCACCGTTATCATCATTCCTCTTCTCCAGTGTAACCTTTTTGTGTAAATGATGATCATGTTTGCATGTTCTTCCTGTGTCTGCGTGGGTTCTCTCTGGGTAATCCAGGTTCCTTCCAAAGTCCAAAGACATGCAGTTAAGAAGTTAATTGGAGAGTGAATGGTGCTTTGTCTATAAATGTCAGCCCTGTGATGAACTGGTGACACATCCAGGATGTGTCCCACCTTCACCCAGTGGTAGCTGATAGCTCTGGCACTCCTGCAACCCTCAGGAGGATTAAGCTGTTCAGAAAATTAATGAATGATGTTGATGCTGCTGACACAAATATAATAAACAAATGATACTTTCAGACAAAGAGATGGCAGCAAATGCATTAAAATCTTTATACATGTAATATATTATGTCATCATAAAATAGAAAATAATAGTATTAGAACATGTATTTTAAAAGCTATAGTATTTAAAACATCCCTATACTCTTACAAAAATAATCCTCAATCATGACTTCAGATCCTCTGTAATCCTGTGAGTGTGTGTTGGTGTATTTACCTGCAGAGACCCACAGACCCTGCCTTTACTGCATAGCTCTGTCTGAGAGGCAAAACTCAGGGCAGAGCACACACATACACACAGTATATAGACTTTTCAGCCTGTCACCTGTAACAGACCAGACAATGACACATGGGATAAATGAGAGAGCTTGTGCTTTTGCTGGATATTCCCTCTTGAATATTCATGTAGAGTTATGTGAAGATGTGGGTGTGTTTATGTTTTTAGAGTATACATACTGTAACAGAATAACATTATGACCACCGTCCTCACTTTCTCATTTGCAGAGTAGAGAGAACAAACCAAAATGTTACTTACTTTGCCTTTAAGTAAAATACATTTATTAGCACAATACAGTCACAATTAAAATCACTGAAATACATTTTGGATAAATTGAAAGTGAATACTTTATGGCTACAAACAGTGGTGGTGCCTGGGTTCCAATAATTTAGATCTAAGCAAACAGATGGGTCAAGAATGCCATATGTTGATTTCAGATAGTTCTGGAAAATTACTATTACCTTATATGTGCAATAAAATCTGTTACAGTCAAACCAGATTTAAAAAATATCCAAAAAATGATACATGCCTCAGAAGTGTACTTGAGGTCCAACTGCAACCATTTGTGTGTGTGTTTTTTTTTTTTTTTAACTTGTTTTAGGCTTTTTCTTAAACTTTCTTGGATGATATCCCTGAGCATTATAATGAGACAGAGAGAAAAAAAACCAAAACAAAACATGTGTATTTGCTGCACAAGAGAGTAGTGTCATACTCATTACCACACCTGAAAAAGAGCAGAGGACAACTCGTTTGTTGAGATGTTCACTAAAATTATCAAAACATCATTTAAACAAGGGGGAAGAGTTCATATTACATGCACAGAAAGTTATAATGAACCACCAATTTATCTGCAACAGTAGAAAATATCCAAAAAAAAAAAAAAAAAAAAAAAAATCCATGAAACGAAGTTGCAACTTCTTGCAATACTACCGTTGAATACAACAAAACGAAACATTGTGACATTTCTGTGGTAAAATCGCTCTGTACTTTCACTGACTGACAGCTTTTCATGGTGTTTTGTAGCTAAATATAATTCATAACATCGTGAATTATGAATGAGAAACACTGATAGTGAGTTATTTACTACAGTTATATTTCTGGTCCTGAGGAAACAGTGAAAACAATAAAAGACGGTCAAGAATTTCTCCTGTTTATTCGTGGAGTAGTTCTAGTGTTTAGAGGAGCTGGTGTCACCTCTAATGAGCAGAGACAACATGGACTGTCAGATTTACAGGGGAAACACCTGATAACAGCGCTGCTCTTCGTGGTAACAGGTGAACTACAGCTCATTAATACGAAGAAAATCCCACACTACACAGCACAACGTTCTGAAACCAGCGACTGGCAATTTAACTGCATTACTGATGATGCAGTCAACTGGTTTCAGATGACACGAGATGGTTGAAGTTCTCATCAGAGAAACTTGTGCCTGCAAACAGCTTTGTCTCATCAGGAATATTTGGTCTGAACAAGGTTTAAAGACCCAAACATCCACCACCAACCTAAACCATCTACTGATCTGAAACGTTTAACAGCTGATCCACTAATCCTATCAATACATGTAAATGATTGGTGTAAAATATATCTTTTCATGGTCATCAGATATACACCGTCATCTTCTACAACACTGATTCACCAGTAAAACCCACGGAGTTCGATCAGTGACAGTGGATGGACACACTGGGTTAATATTCTTTTAATGATAGATTTATGGAAAAAGTCACATTTTCTTCAGTTTTCTCTGTTTTGATATAATAAGCTTTGCATTTACTCTGAGTTTTCACAAGCATATACATTAAATATAAGAAAATACATGATTTACAGTAAAAAGTGAAAAATACATAGGATAATATCATTAAAAAATTGTGTTAAATAATTTAAAGGAGTGATATTTTTCATTTTTAAATGGAATTATGCATTTTAAAATATTTCCCTGTGGTCTACATAAACTGTAAATGTTATGCTTGAGTCTGAATTCTTCATTAATTCAACTCCACAGATCCATCTTCAACCCTATTTCTGAGTAATGACACCAGAAAGGTCATTTTGAGCGCTGGCCCTTTAAATGCAAATGAGCCACTTCGCACCCCACCCCCTCCAGGTTGTTGACCATGCTTCTCTGTCCCGTTCAGCCACTTGTATTTGTTAATACAACCAACAACAGAACATTTTAGGTAACTGGCTCAAAGTTTGGACATATTTTCAGTTTTTACTACAACCACTGGTGCTGACAAACAATTATGTCAAACTCAGAGAAATGTTCATCAGAAGTCTTGACCTTATATGTGCAAATGTTATGACATAACTAGTTATAGATGTAACAAATTAAGAAGGAATTAAAATGAGAAATCCACTCAATTTTTGCCAGAAGAAATATAAAGCTAGCTTTGCAGCACCTGGAGGGTTCAAATTCACACTGCATGAACTATTAGGGTCCAAATACACAAATAAATGAACCAAAGACTAATAAAAGTGGGTTTAGAGAAATATGACCCTTTAAGAAAGGTTAAATAGAGACAAAAAGTCATTTAGGAACTGACAGAAACGTATCACTGGGTGTTTATGGGTTAATTTGTATTAGAATCATTAAGTGTGACAGCAGACGATGGTTATAGGACGCTGGGACTCATTCCAACATCTTCCACCTCCCAATGTGTAAGAAGTCAGGTTTCCCAGCAGATGTTGATCCAGGTGAACTGAACCTTCACATGCTGCTGTGTACAGCTGTCTGATCTCATATCTCAAACCACAGTCCTCTGCTGCCTGTTGCTGTAGATTTAGCAATACTGATTTAAATGGAGTCCTTGAACACACCTGTAACTGGTACAGTGCACGAATGTCTTACAGGGACTTTATTTGTCAAGAAGAATTTTTTACATAATGTATTCAAGCAGTGGCCATGGGACCACTTGTTTCTGAAATGAAAGGTGCATTGGGACAATAGAAACACAGAGAAACACTGTAAAAAGGCCTAAAATGGTCCAGGATTACATCCTAGGGCCACTCAGGGAGCTGCTGTGATCATAAGTAGTGCAGGGAGAAAAAAAGTATCATATGCCAGATGACATCTATAAACAGATCTATGTCTCGACTTCAGCCCATTCCCCTTATACCTTTTCCCAAAACCAGGTTATTTTTGAGCTTAAACTTAATCAAACCTTAGTCACAACACTGCCAGCCTGAAAGAAAGTTATTTTTTTAATGTGTTTGTATCTGTGTTGAACCTGGGGATAAAAACTTGGGAATAAAATTACATATTAGATAATGTGTCTCAGTTTCTAAACTCTTTTTCTTCTGCTGGGCAAAACACTCATATACACTATATCCATTTAATAAATAATCCGTAGCTCAGGGCAGTTGAACAGGTGCAAACACCTATCCTTGGTAGATATTTAACACAACTTATATAATCCTGTGTAGTTCTACTGGTAAATATACACTGTAGAAAGCATGTATGTGAATTCTTAGCTAAGTGTTTTCTGTGCTATGTCTCAACAGGATGGATTTTCAGATGAATTACAGCAGAGAACAGCGTGTACTGTTTAGATATTAAAAACAAGGTATAAATTGCGCTATAAGCTCTATCCATCAAAATGTTCCCTCTGAAGGCCAAAAAGATGCATCAACACCAACACTTCATCCTCTGATGAAATCACCCAGACAGTTCCTCAGTCACTCTGCTAGTTTATGGTGCAACAACAAAACAGAGTTTTGAAGTTTTAATAAACTCATTTAATGTTTATCTACACTACTATTTTCTTTTAAATATGCATGAAGTTTTACAGTTCCCAGAAGAATCTCAAAGACAAAAATTACAAAGTTCATTTTGGTTCCTGCCAAATGTAAATGTACAAATCTACGAGTAATGCACACTTTGCATGAAATCATCCAGTGTGTAAGTGGCTAAAACTGTGTAAGCAGTTATGATGTAACAAATGAACAAACTACATTTTCCCACTTTTTTCACTTAAGCGGGGTACACATATAAGGACTTTCTAAATCTGAAGAGATTTTTTTATCTGTTACAGACCCCACACAAGAAAGATAAAAAAAATCAGGCAATGAACAATTTTGATCGCACTGTGTGTGGTGTGCTTCGATAATCTCAACACAGAACATTACAAACATATCACTTCTGTTCCATCACCAATCTAGAATCTAGTCCTCCAAGCCAGAAATCTTGCGTGATCTAATCTAATCTAATCTAATCTAATCTAATCTAATCTGTCTCTATGAAGAAGAAGAAACATAGCAACAACTGTAAAACACAACACACAACATGCAAGAGGACATATGAGAGGAGGGAATGATGGTGTTCTTGGGACTATTTTGGATGGATTTCTGAGGTCCACCAAACTTTATGTTTCAGGTCGTCCATGCTTGTTTTTATTCACGCCTTCTTCCTTCTTCCTCAATCCTCAGTCAGCTCGCTTCTTGATTGGCTACATTCCATTCCACACAGAATCCTGAGAGTTGTCAGCTTTCCCCACACATGAAGATTTTTTGTCAACTATAATGAACATGTTTAAGACTTACGATTCTCGGTCTCGACCCGGACAAAGTCACTCTTAACACACCTCTGACCACAGGATAATTTTCTAGGATAATCTTATAAAACACAAGCTAATCTGGTGTTTGCCATCCTTGGTTGGGAAGGGGGAAAATCGGGACAAAAACAGCCTGATTATCTTTATGTGTGTACCCCGCTTTAGAATGTGTTAACAGATTGTAATGTACTGTAAAAGGAGCACCTTCCTCAGCTGTCTTGGTTATCTACATCTATGACAGCATGGGAACTCAATTCTATGTTTTGGAATGGGTTCAGTTCTCCAAAACATACATACACTTACTTCTGCTCCTCAACAATGGTGACATTATGCTACACTAGCTACTGTTTTAGAAATGGAAGCTAAAAAACCAGCTTCCAGCACAACACAAACTTCATATCAGTACCGACGTATGCACAAATCTTGCAAATTTTACCTACCTAACTAACTGTAACTTATTTCTTTAGTTTTGTGAATGCACATTTAAGAGGCAAAAAGCTGCAGTTTCAACAAGGTTTCATTAAAAATGCCAAACTCAAGACGGAATGTCACATGATTGTTATTTGTTGTACTGGACTGAAAACAAGATATAAAGTTGGTCAAAGAATAAATATGGTGTTTTCATTATGTGACGGTAAAGCCAGAAAAGTAAATGCTCACATATTATGAATCTGTGAAGTCTAAATGTTACATGAACTTCATCAAATTTGTACGTAGTTTTATGCCATGTTTACACATATCTGGAAAACTGGGTATTGTCTCATGTGTTTTTGCCTTTCATCCGCATGAAAACTCCAGTTTAAGTCACTGAAAATGAATATTTCTAAAAACTGGAGAGTTTGGAAAACTATTTTTGTGCTTCTATGTGCTCAGAGGGAGGTAGCATTTTAAGGTCCTGAATGTCATAGTATACGACAAAAAAATGCATCAATGTTGTGTGTGTGTGTGACCTTTGTTTATCGTAACCCTAACCCTGACCCTAACCCCATGATGGCACTCTGTGGTGTTTTATTTGGGTTTGAGCAGATGAAAACTTTTTTTGAAAATGATCTGGTGTGTCCAATGTTATAATTGAAAATGGAGGACATATCTGTTTCTATAAATACCCGGCTCTGTGTATACATGGCCTTAGAAACTGAAGCGGCAGGATTTGTGGACAGCTGTTGGCCGCAATTTAAAGCAATAAATTACAATCAGTGGAAAAACTATCAAAGATGAAGCTGATATCAGACAACAGTAGATGTGCCATCACCTTGCTGCTACACTGATCTGCAGCTGGACACATATTAATCTGTTATGTGACCTTTAAATTATCTACTTATATAGGAACTAAGATCATAGATAAAGAATGGCTCTTCAAGGGAAAATACCATAAATCCCAAGCATGCTATTATTCAATCCATGATTTGGTTTAATTAAAAATGAGTAAACTCAAATCAGACACAGATTGTAGTCTATGTATTGTGTTAGAATTATTGGCATTGAGTGCAATTTTGATGAAATTCCTGTTTTTTCAGTTTTTCTACTGAGGCAAATATCTCTGGGAAAGGAGCTCTCCCTCGGGGGGTAATTACAACCAACTGTATATCATGTCCACGCACACACACACACGCACACTCTGCTGTTTCTCATGTGATATCAAATCAAACAGCCCAAATGAAAACTCCCCACAGAGCAGGAAGCATAGAGAGGGAAGGGTTTCACTGATGTAAACAGGCGCTGGTTTCTCTCCCACTGAGCACGCTCTGTTCCACACTGCTGGGAAGAGTGGAAACCAGGGGATGAGCTGTGCAACCCCCCCAGGACACGGTAATTCAACATGGACCTTCTGTTACGTTAGCTTTGAACTGGCCTCTAATCTCTGTGTCTGGATTAATAAAAGACTGACTGCAGTGAGACTGACAGATAATGGTTGAACATAACTGCTTCTTTCAGTGAAATATTATGTGAGATGGGTGTTTCACTGCTGATGTGTAAACTATTCTGCAAATAAATCAATTAGTATTAATGAGATCTCAAGGGAGACAAACTAATGTGCAATTCCTATTTGTTCGGGGGGCCTCACACTGCCTGTTGTATTTTTACTGACCTTTTAAACAGCTCACACATATTTCAAACAAACTCTGAGCATTTGATATACAAATTCCTCAGAAGAAAGAAGGATGAGTTCAGAACACATACTGGATACTACGCAGATGAAGCCAATCATATGTGTAAATGATATCATTTTTCACATTTTTTTAATCTTCCTAACCCTAACCCTCCGTATTGCAATTTTTTTTTCTGAAATAAGGTCCTATGGGGCATTAATGGACAGGATAGGACTCTCTATAAAGAGAAGCTCAATTTTAGAAACCTAGCTAGCTGTCAATCAACACAGCAGACACATGGTCTGCCTCCACCTGTCACTCAGTGACATCCATCCATAGCCTTAATACACTTTAAACAGCTGCACTGTAAAAGTCCACCTCCCACTGATTCTTTGTACCAGGCTGTAACTACTCCTCCTCCAGTGGATTGAAAATGAGCAGCTTTGTTCAGTAAAGCCTATGCATTTTTGTCACTCGGGCTATAACAACCAGAGGAAGAGTTTTGTTGCTGCCTGCTGCAGCTGCTGCACTTTACAGACGTCTCTCGAGTGGTTAATGCTCAGGGGTTTTTGCTAATGATTTGAACCCTTCCGGCAGGTCCACCTCATCTGTGGCCATGTTTAAATCCAGCCTTCAGACCTTGGCTCTGACCCACCACCTAACTACAGCACCAAAAGGACTTTTAGTTTGCAGTTCTGGAAGAAATACTATCTGTTAATTTGTCTCAAATGAAGGTCAGTTCCTCAGGGACCCATATTTCCAAGAAATGTAAGTTTACAAGAAACCATTTGGATTGTGTCAGGTTCTGGAGAAGATGGCAGCTTTCCAGTCTGATCATTTTACTTGAAGTCATTCCAACACTTGGAAAAAAAAATCCTTTTAAATAATGTAGGGATAGACACTCCTGGAGGGACTGCCCTAGAACCCATCTGTTGAAGCAGAAGACTAAATACTTTAATGCTAACGCCAAAAGACAACTGGTTACTTTTTTTTCATTAACCCATGCTCATTTGGCATGAAGTAATATGTGGCTGCAGAATGCAGGTTCTACAGCATGATGCAAAACCAATGCAACTGAATATTTTGGACACATTTGGAAACATTTATGTGATGACAGATCACATTTAGGGAACTAGAACTATTCAAGAATCCGTAGATTTGCAGGTTTTATGTCTTGCTTTGTTCTTCACTCTGTCTTTTTAAATCTAAAAAGTCAAAAAGAAAAGCATTTTGCTCAGTGGGTGCAGATACCTGTTACACAGTTTACCTCCATAAAAAAAACCCATGGATTCCCAGAAGGGAAATTGTGATATATCCATCAAGACCCCCTGCAGAGAACAGCAGAATGTAACATCCAGAGGCAGGATGCTGTATTTCCCATTGGGCTGTAAAGGGAAACACTGGCACTCTGGGCTTTTCCACTCTCCTTTCCAGAATAAATTCCAATGAGCACAGTACAAATGTCTTTTGGACAGACGAAGCATTTTTCTGGACTCCTCTTAGTGTCATGTTGTGGACACCTTGGTTTTGTCTGTCAGGTCATTAGGACTAGAAGACCAGCAGAATCTAAAAGTAGGTTCCTCTTTAAATTCAATTCAGTGTAAGAGACAACATCAAGATTACTGAGATGGTGGTGGAGACTCCATCTTTACAGGAGCCAGTTACTGATCAGGCTAATGATAAACTGGTGCTGACAAATGAGAGGTTGGTGGGGGGAAGAGAGAAGCAATTGACTAAGGTGGTAACTCATGTATCTAACCAAGTCTGGCTTTAGCATAGTTTTCCTCTGTTAAAGATCCAGTCTACAAGATTAAGGGGGATTTTGTGGCATCTGTTTTTTGTTTGTTTTTTTTTTTCCTTTGTCACCTTACAATGAGCTGTTGACTGAGTCACTTCCACATCCATCATGCTAGATCTCCATGTTGCGCAATCTCAGAGCGGACGTCCTCTTCTTCTGTTTTGTCCTGTTTCAGCCTTCAGTATTAAAGGTCCTGTACAGAGAATTTGTTTAAAGTGGATTGCAGCGACACCTTCAGCCGGAATCGGTGGTGTTTTTAATGGACAAAGACTCCACTTCCCATGAGCACTAGCTCTACTGTCGTAAGGGCAGAACTCTGGTAAAGGCCTGCATTTGTTTTGAAGCTAATGTTTGAAGAGCAGATCCTCTTTACAACTCTGCATTTCTTTTTTAAACACAGCAACT
>JAPQRP010000005.1:9976025-10007635 GCA_037367295.1 Apogon hyalosoma
CTAACATCTGTCATTGATGTTAAAGGGGCGGGGCCAATACAGAGGATGAAGAACTAGGGTATGTAAACTTATGAGCAGGGTCATTTGGATAGTTTCTGTTGTCAGTAGGATTTAAAAAGAGCAAACATATTTGTTTGATAATAAATGGATTCACCAAACCACTAACCACGAGTGAAAGAAATGTTTTGTATTATCATTCATATTCTCTGAAAAATGGACAAAAAAAAAAAGATCACAAATTCTGCTGGGGTATGTAAACTTATGAGCACAACTGTATGTGTGTGGATACATTTATCTCATTTCAATTTTTTATAGTAAGGTAGGTAACAGACCTTGGTTTAATCCAGTAAAAGACTGCAGTGATATGAATAAAAGTAATAAATTAGTCCTTTACTCAAAGTTATTTTATTAAATCTACACATTTGCATGAAGGGGGATGTGGACGACAGCCACTGGTGACAGAGTCTACCTTCCACCCCGACACATCCTGTCCATTTAAGCAGAAACAAAAAGGTGTCGGATCCTTCACTGATACATTACCTGGACATTACTCGTATCTTTGGTCCTCATTCACCTCGGTGTCATGAGCCATGTTATAATGTAGTTTGGTTCTAGTAGGAAACATTTATCCTTTTACCAGAATTAAAATGTATTCTTTTCCATGGATAAACCTGCTAAAAATATAAAATAACTGACTCACTGTCACATTGTATTAAGGACAATAAAAAATAAAAAAAAATCCAAAAATCTGAATTTGATTTAATTATAAGTCTGAGTGAAGTAGCTGCTGTTTGTCTTTGATAAATATAGTTTTGCTGCAGAACCAACAGGCTCACTGATCTATTATCTAATCAATGATTTATCTATTTGTATATATACAGTTGTCCTCAAAATTATTCATACCCCTGCCGTTTTTTGTGACTTTTTGCTTTTGTGATGAAATGAATGAGTTTCCTCAAGTTTGTTTGTGACTTATATGTGATACACAAGTGAGGGAATAAAAACAAATGATACTTGGAGACATACTTTATTTCAGGAGTATTTTATTTAGAGGATTTCCAAAAAAATGCCATGTTTAAAATTATTCATACCCTAGGTTTACTCAGTCCAGTGTCTGCTCTTTATAGTCAGTAGAGTAGCCTTTGTTCTTGATAATGGTTCCTGTTAGTGTCCACAGGTTCTCTTCTGTCTCCTGTGGGATTTTGGTCTACTTTTCCTGGGCCAAAGCCTCCAGCTGGTTCCGGTTGGATGGTCTCCTACCCATCACCCTGGTTTTTGGCTCCTTCCACAGATTCTCTATATGGTTTAGGTCAGGACTTTGACTGGGTCATGTCCTTGAACCACTACTGCACTACCTTGGTGGTATATGCTTGGGCTCAGTGTCCTGCTGGGACATCCGATCAGGACCAATCTGGAGTTTCTCAGCAGACGCTTTCACGTTGTCATCCAGGATGTTGATATGACATTTGTGCTGGCGGATCCCAGAGCAGTTTAGCGCATGCATAATCCTCATTTAAACAGGGCGGGCTCCAAGACTTTGCACCTGTTGACATTTGTGCAAGCAATCTTAGTAAAATCACCCACAAACCACGGTTCAATCCCTTATGCAAAACTCAAGTTTACACACACAAATTAGTACATGCAAAATGGGATCTTAGATCTGGCCCAATGTCCTAACCTGACTATTATTATCCAGAAAAAGGGACGAACCCAAATGGCAGATATTTGTGTGAAAGGAGGTAATATGGTGTAGATGACAGGGATGGGAAAATAAAAAGGAAAGGAAAGGCAACCCCAGCGCACACTGCATTCACACACAAAAGAACAACAACAACAACAAAAAAAACAAACATACTGTGATCGCTAGAGCCACAGGTTTAATAGCAAATGACATCTACATGCACTCAGGTGTGTGTTTGTTGTGATGGGAGATCAATCACAGCGTCACAGATTTCACATCCTGACAATCAACAGAAATAAAGAGCAGATGTCATCCTCTGAAAGCCTGACATGAATCCCAGAGTTGCTGCAGTTGCACACATTCATGATTTGCTCTGCGGGGCCGAGAGTGAAAATGAAATATTATTCCATACATATATGTTGTATTTGTTCAGAGTGGGAGTAGTTTTACTTGTGTTATGCTAGTTTCAATGTCTTTCTTCTGCGCTCTAAGAATTCTCTACTAATTTTCATTGCAAATCAAAATTTCCATAAATCTGCTGCCGCTTCTGTTTCATCCAGTTGTTTGTAAGGCTGCTTCATTTACATTAGGAGATTCTCTGCATTCACTGACCCTGTGTCGGGTGTACTTTGCATCAAACATCAAAAGTAATGTTGCAAACAAAGCTCCTGTGTTTTACATCTGAATGCAGTTTTTCTTCCGTTCAAGGCTGCCGTTTCTTTGCATTAAAGTGACACTCCACAATCACCACTGACTACATTGACATGACCATTAATATTCCTTTTTTTTTTTTTTTCTAAGTCCAAAAAGGACAGTATTCCATATCAGCTATTTACATATGTGGTCAATGAAAAATAATATTCCTCCAATATTCCTGTTCACTTGCTGCTGTGACACTCCACTGAAAATAATGCTTTGCAGAGTTTTCCACTGGAGGCAGATGTTCCACTGTGTGAGCTCAGCCTTTCTGTTTTGCTCCATCAAGCATTGCCTAGAAAAAGGTCAGCTGTTTGATATTTGCTTATACTTTAAACTTGTTGATTTCCTCTGCCATGATGTTCAACAATAAGTGTGTTTCTCTCTGACTTGAAATGTGAGCTTTGTTTACATCAGGGGGGTCAAACTCATTTAGTTCAGGGGTCAAATACAGTCCAATATGATCTCAAGCATGCCAGTCCAGTAAAATAATAGCATAATAACTGAAAAATAAGTATCCACATTTTTCTCCTTTTAGTTTGAAAAAAGTATAATTATGTTATGAAAACGTGAATAACCTGAACAACCACATCCAACCTGAAATTTCTCAAGAAAAATACAAGAAATGTCAACATTATTACAGCTCAGCTTATTATTAACACAACTTGCAGATCACAGTGGATCTACAAATGCACAAAACATGTATTAACAGGTGTAATATTGTTAACATTGCAGGTATTTTTCTTCAGATGTATCAGGTTATTCATATTTGTTCAGGTTATTCACATTTTATTGTGAAACAATAGGTTAGAAATGTCAATATTTTCAAAATGTAGTTTAACTTTTTTCCACATTAAACTGAGGGGAAAATTTGGAGTTATCATTATATATAGGGACGAAGTCAAGGGAAAGTTAACATTTGGTAAAAAAAAAAAAAAAGTATTTCAATAATCTACACCAAACTTATATTTTTGGGTGGGTAATTACTTATATTTTCAGGAAAATGTTGAGATGAGAAAAATTTGTGGAAAAAAAATTTGAGGAGTTTAATAAGTGTGACTGTTTGTAAAGTGAAAAGGTTTTTTGCCGTCAGTCTGGGTTCATTTTATAAACTTGTAAATAAACAAAATTTATCCCAAATACATTGATATTTGACTATTATATTATTTATGTAATATTCTAAACACACTGTTTAAAATTATTAAATGCATATATCTATGCAAAATACATTTGAATATAATGTTAATATTATTTGTATGTTGTAAATATTGTTGAAAAATCTATATGATATTGATAATTGAAATGAAAATGTTTAATTTGATATCTACTTTTGTCGTCCATCCGTGACGTTTTTGGCTTTGTCCATCCGTGATGCTGCCACTTTTCAAAACTCTTGCTATTTAGATGTGATCAATTTTTTTTTTTTCCTCTAACCAGTTATTCGGTTGTAAAATAGAGGGTTTAACGTGTACACTGAATACATTTCAGGATGAAAATGTCAGAGAAACTTCACTTTGGAGAACTGTGTAATTCTTGCAAAAAATAGTCAATTTTTTTTGTCCATCCGTGACACAGTTGTTTTTGATATTTTTCATTTAAAAATATTTGACACTAAATTTTGCCCTTTGAGTATGTTTAAGATGGCATTCAGACCTTTACAAATTATGTGGAATATTTGTCTTAAACTTGTCTGGTTCAAAAGTTATGAATCAAAAAGTAGTGGGCTGTCCATCGGTGACACCCTTGACCTCATCCATAGGTTATTATGTTATTATTTTACCTGATTTCACATTGGGCTTCATGTGGCCCCTGAACTAAAATGAGTTCAACACTATTAACATTCAATGTCTCCAGTGTCATTTTTTCCCTTCGGATATTCATCCCACGAGCTGTATGTTTAACACCCCAAGTTTAGAGCATCCATCTTTACCAGAGAGGATCTTTGTCTTTTTTTTTTTTTTTTTTTTACTATAGCTGACCATAAACATCAGCTGTGTATTGCAACCTGCCGTAAAACTTGCAAATTAAATAAATTTTCCAGATATACTGCATGCAGTCCAGAGTATCCTCATAAAACCAGAATAATACCAGCATATCCTACATGTCTGAATTGCAAAATTGTCAATTTGGAAAAAAGGCCTCATTCAGAACATCCTAGCAGAATATGCTGTTTACACGACGCCCACTGATTTTCTGACTGAAGATGAAAGAATCCAGTCTTTAGGTGTAGCCAAGTCATGACCTTGGTGTCGATGAAGAGACACAGATGCTTTTCTGTTTTGGAGTCCTATGGGACAAGCAGCTCAGTTGACTGAATTAACCACTATGTCAAAATCGATGGTTCCATAATAATCAGACCACCTCTATGATGATCTTTAACATTACAATGTACATTACAATGCTACTTGATAAGATTTATCATTAACCCATAAAGACTCACTGCTACTTTTTGGCAGTTCCCAAGTCAATTTTTCTTCCTATTTAATCTGTTTTAAGTGATTTATCACCATTTACTATCATATTATCCTCTGTATTTTGCTTTTTTTTTCAGTCAAAATCAGGCATTTTCCATTATTTAATTTGTTTATCATGTAGATGTTCATTCCAGCTCAGATTAAAGTTAAGGGTTATAATATTAGAAAGTAAAATTTACGACAAAGTGACATTTTTTATGACTTGCATGTTTTAAATTTTCTTTTTCCAAACATATCACATCATCACACATCAGCTTTTTATCCCACACACATTGACTTTGAGTATCCATGTATATATTAAATACAAACATGATAAATATGTACACAGAGGTGTCTAATCATAGTTTACACACATACATGCATAAGGGATGTGATCATTGTATTTTCAGTGTGAATCCTCTTAGCCTTTAGTCTTTGGAATATAAAGTTTGCAGGTATTTGCTCCATTTCAAATTATATTTTTCCTGTCTTGTTCTGCGTCATATATGACATGCTTTCATATGCCGCTACTTTTCCCACTTCCATCATCCACCCCTGGAATGGAGGCTCTCCATATTTCTTCCAGTTCCTCATGATAATTTGTCATCCAGTCATTAGAACAGTCTGTACAAAGTGAGTTTTTCAGTCAAATCTTTCATTAACTGAACATAAACAAAGTGTCCATCCACTGTCAGTAGCTGGGTTTCCATTACAGTTTTCCGCAAAATAAAAGTGATATTCTACAATTTCGACAAAGTGCTACTTGTAGGTGTTTCCACTGAAGAGTGTTTGGCTTCTGATGGGTGATTCTAGTAAAGTCCCATCTTGCGACATGTCGTAATTGTAGTAAAATACCTTATAGTTCTTGTAAGACACTTGTTTAAGGAAGTTGGACACACTGAGTTTCAAACCCCCAGTGTTGGCGCTGTAGTGTCAGTTCATCCAATACCATTGCAGTGACTGTCTAAACAAAAGAAGGGAATGTATAATCATCCAAAGGCAAAGTCCTTATTTATGGCAGCTGCCATGCAGAATGAATTTCTAGGAGAGAACTGCATATCAGGAATTCACGAACGAGCTGCAGATCCAGAATTTCCGAATGACCTGGGCAAGGTTTAATGAACTGTGTGATGTTATTGAACCTCTCGTGGCACCAGACATGTCATGTCTTCGGGAAGCAGTTCCTACACAAAAGCGAGTGTCTATTGGCCTCTATGAACTAGAACCACCTGTTCTGAGTACAGGGTCACAGGTGAGACATTTGGCCTGAACAAAACCACTGTGCACAGATGTGTGAAAATGCACAAAATGTGTTTCCATTACATATTTCTATACTTCTATATCAAAACGTCTCAAAAAACACCTCATAAGAGCATAAAAAACTGTTTTGCAATCTTTGACAGAGGCCATGGCTCAGGAGGTAGAGCAGGTCGAATCCCGCTCTGTCCCAGTCATGTGCTGTTGAGTCCTTGTTCAAGACACTTCACCCTCCTTGCCTCCAGTGCTGCTGCTCACACTGGTGTATGAATGTTTGGTGGTGGTCAGAGGGGCTGTAGGCGCAAATTGGCAGCCACGCTCCTGTCAGCCTACCCCAGGGCAGATGTGGATACATATGTAGTTTACCACCACCAGAGGGAGAATGTGAGAGCGAATCAATAATGCACTGTGCGCACTTTGAGTATGAGAAAAGCGCTATATAACCCATTATTATTATTGTTTTTGTGACATTTTGGTGTTCCCATTACCGGTTTTCTATTGCGCAATTTACGTTTTGTGCATTTCTGAAGGTAATGGAAACCCAGCTAGAGATCCAACTCCATGGGTTTTACTGGTGAATCAATGTTGTAAAAGATGACAGTTTTTCCACGGTAACTATGGAGCCTCTGAACGTCCAAATGGCTCATATCTGATGACCATGAAAAGATGACAAACTGTATTTTACAACAATTATTTCAACGTATTGATAGATTTAGCGGTTCAGAAGTTTTTAATTGTTTTAGATCAGTGATGCTTTTGGTTCCCGTGGCTGTTGGGTCTTTATGGGTTAAAAAAAGTGATATTTAAAAAAAAAAAAAAAAAAAGTGACAGTTTGCGGTGTTGCGTCAGGCGAGTTCCATTTTCAGCAGATATCTGTCAGGTAGCCAAACTATGGGCCATGGATTTATATCATAAAAAAAATAAATGCATAAACAAATAAACTCACCAAACCTATCACTAATCTCTCCCATCACAGTTAAGAAATCCACTCTGAACCACCAAAGTATTGTAAACATTAGAAGAATGTTTAGTGATGTCAGGGAACTGATATATTGCTCACAGTGATTCATTTAATATCTGTAGGCATCAGTATCGTTAACACCTGTAAATTCAGAATATTGACCATTTCTGAGTAATAGTGGAACTATGTAAACATATTCAGTGAAATTGCAGTGTGTTATAGTCTTTTTTGTGTGATTCCATAATTACCATTAGTATATTATAATTTATACACTGAATTATTTTATTGTAACATGATCTCATAGATGTAAATTGAATAAACAAAGCCAGTTTTCTCTGTTACCTGTGTGCGCCACCGTCTACTTCACCCACAGGCTCCGCCCCCATCTTCTTAGTCCATGGAGTTTACAGAGCAATGATATCATCTCTGAAGCAAAAATATGTTTAATACCTACAATTATAAATGCATGTACATTTTGTTTTGATATGAATGGGAAGGTTTAGGCACTGACAGCACTATAGATTTAAAAAAGATATCAGAGTTCGGTTTAATCCAGTAAAAGACAGCAGATATTTGAATAAAAATGGTAAATTAGTTACCCTTTATTGGACAAGTGACTAGTTTTGGTAATTTCCACACACATTACAAGTCAGTGGCATCAGCAGTTCCAGTGAGGACAGAGAGTCAACAATCTGAGGTCCAATGTGGTCTCCAGGGTCTGTAAGGTC
The DNA here is from genome assembly GCA_037367295.1 of Apogon hyalosoma. Taxonomy (NCBI): domain Eukaryota; kingdom Metazoa; phylum Chordata; class Actinopteri; order Kurtiformes; family Apogonidae; genus Apogon; species Apogon hyalosoma. The sequence goes on from JAPQRP010000005.1 coordinate 9,983,802, forward strand.
CACCTCTGCATGAACAGTGAGTGAACCTGCTTTGTTCGGTACCATGAAGTAATGGTACTAATGTAAGGAATGATGTTCAAAGGGATAATGTGGATGTGGACAGGGGTCTGGAGCAGCACTTCTGATGGTCTAATGGTACAAAAGTGATGTTCTAATGTTTTAAAATAGAAGTTCCTTTCACCTTACATGTGTTTTTCTTGAATTTGTTTAATTTATACTTACTTCTTGGATTTTTTTTTTTTTGCCACTTACGGATAAGGAACAAAAATGGTAACTTCCTTGACCTTGATTTTCAACATAATAAAAGTTTTAGAAAAATTTCACAAAAATAATAAAGTCTTGTTAGGTCCTCCAATAACACACTAAGGTTGGCATTTTGAATTTCAGAGTATTTCTATAAAGGGTTAAACCAAACCTCTGTATTTTTCTTACCATAATCAAAGTGCTTTCATTGCTTGAATCTACATATGTGCATAATGTGGGATGTGAACTGCAGTCACTGGTGACAGAGTCCTGGATTGAGTGAATGTACCATCCACCCCAACCGCCTCCCGTCCATTTAAGTAAAAGCAAAAAGGTGTTGGATTCTTTAGTGACAAATCACCCTGACATCACACGTATCTGTGGTTTGCAGTCACCTTGGTGTCAACATTTCTTTTGGCAAGTTACACTGAGATTATGCTACCTATCATACAATGACAACATTTCTCTGGCAGCCAGGTTGTATAATCACACAGCTTCCCATAACTAGGACAAAAATAGAAAGACATTTGCATTTTTATGATTAAAATAGAGCCACTTTGACCAACTCTGATGATTAAGTGCCACTTATATTGTACTTTAATGCAATGAAACATTAATTCAGCAACATAATGAGGATCCAAGCACACACTCTCAAAACTTTGAGGTGTTTTTTTCTTTTCTTTTCTTTTCTTTTTTGCATATCAAATACATTTGTAAACAAGTTTGGCAAGATTGAGTAGAATGTGCCAAAACTGATCAATAGTAATCTACTGAAAAGTTAAAACAATGAAGTCCTGTAAGAGGTATTACCTATGTAAATATAACCAATCAGGCCACACCTACAAATAGCCCCTTAGATCCAACCCTTTAGAATGTCAATATGCCATTTTGCCACATTTTCACCACTTCCAGCTGTTCAATAGACATTTGGACAGTGACAGTTCGCACCCCACCCTAGTCTGGAACAGTTCTGAAGTCATAACTCTGGGCAAAGCATTCACATGTACACCTCTTATCCTGTCTACTAAACCTAAAGGCCAGGTGCACAGAACAGGACAAAGATCTAAAACTTCTATTCTGTGTAGAACACTCCTGTAGAGTTTTGCCAAGATGTTGGTGTTGATTTATGCTTTAATAGGATTTTCTTTTTCTCACCATCACCATTTGCTCTCCCATTCAGTCTATTGATCATTCAACCTCTGCTGTTTTTCTCTCATTTGCTGAGTGGAGCTGACATCCAAAGTTAGATGGGTATTTTTTATAAACTTCAAGTGACAAATGTTACGTACTTTCAACAAACTCCACCCTGAGGAAGTTACTTTAAATTAGAACAGTTTCATCTAAATGCGCGTATAATGACAAGTTATCAAAAATGGTGCCATTTTGTTGATTTGTGTTACCAGGACTACTCAGTGAATTCTGATGGTTTTTTTGTTTTTTTTAAAGGTTCAACAGTGCCCCCTAACCCCCAACCAAATAAAAAATAGAAGTCCCCCATTCTCTTTCACCCACATAAAAAAAACCTTCCAGTGCCTATACTGCCAAAAGACAAAGAAAGACATTTTTGTGTGAATGTGTAATGTTTGTTGTCATGTTTTTGACCCCTTAAATAATTGAATTTAATATTTAACACTGTTGTACAACATTCCAAAGGAGCCCAGACCTGAAGTTCTACTGTACACTGGACTTGCCCCATGGGCACAACGTTGTAAGGGCATGGTAATCACTGGTTGTGGCTTTAATAATATCATCATCATCGTTATCATCATATGTGAAATGTGTTTCTTTAAATAAGATGAATTGCACCACTGCAGTGAATGGCGTTGCTTTCCTTAAATCAGTGCTCTCAGTATGTCTGCCTTGGTCAGAGCGGTGCAGCCGAGTGGAAATTACCACATGGAACATGAAATGAAAGGCTGGCTGCTAGCTGCTCGGAAACACAGACAAATAGAGACAGATGATGACGGGTCGATCTTCAGTGTCACCTCATTACTCTGATAGCTTTCACATTATTCCAGTGTCACATCTACGCAAAAAATCCAACATTTTGCATCATCTGCCTTACACTGGCTGATCATCTCTATTTGTCAACACAATATGGCCAGAGTGAAGGAAACACAGGAGATGAATTGTCATTCATCCTGCAGCAATAACATTCACTGACATTCACATGAACCCATAAAAGCAAGCAAAACAATTCTCCATCCCTGACCCGTCGTCTGATATTTTCCCCCGGCAGAAATGTCCATGCATAGTGATGCCATACAGCAGACAAACAATGTCTCAGCAGAAAGCTGAGCTTCGAAGTCAGGTCACGTTTGCAACCTTCACGTGGGCCACAGAGGCTGTGATCAGACAAACGGCATGCATCCCTGAGCTGATGATCCTGCACCTCAGGTCTCCAAATGAGACCTCTTATCTTCAGCTCAGGCAGAAGCTTCAGAATGAGACCAAAGACTTGAAGGTTTTGGTTTGGTCCTTGAACTCCACAGGGGCAACAAGAGCCTTTTCAGGAATTATCAGAGCTCATGTTACACCATGAAGGATTATAATAACACCAAGCTGTTTTGCATGTTCTTTGACATATCTGTGATAAGGCAGATACAATTTGTTCAGTGGTTGTCCGTCAGGGCCTGCAAGGCCTTCTCTGCTGGCCTAAAAAATATCTGAATCACAGGCTGATGTTAATTATATTTTGTCCATGCATACTTATTAAATAATTCCAAATGGTCCGTCCGCTTCCTTTGGTCGTGCTGCTTCCAGACATGTACATGTATTTTCATATTAATGCATTTAACCAATCACATTTCAGCTATCATTTGTTGCCAGGCAGGGTCAAAGTCAAAGAAGTCTGCCTGGAGGCCTTCAATATCAGTTCTGCTGGCCCTCTAGCAAAAAATAAGTGTCAAGGAAACTGTTGCTTCAACTAATCAGATTTTGAGTTGGCGACACCAAGGCCCTCTGGCAGGCGTAAGGTGACGTCAGCGTATTCATACCCTTTGACTGGATAGTCAGAGTGTACGAGCTAAAGCTAGCAAATGGCATCTGTAGAGCTGCACCAACACAAATATAGTTGTGTTGATTTAACTGAAGGAGGAGAAGAAGTGGATTTGGCTGCAGATTTATAGTCAAAGCCATTTTCAAGATGAACTTTTCAAGAAAAGCTGGACATTGTTGAGAAAGGTCGGACAATTCCAAAGCGAGCAAACCTGTGACAAGCAGGAAAAGGATTTGTCTGTCATTTTCAGTCCACGAACTACGAGCAGTTCAGATCTGTACGACAGTAATTGAAATGTTTTAGAGGAAAGAAAGGAGGATGGATTTTATGTACAAATAATCAGAATTTTTGGTGAGTAAAATGTTGCTATTTTCCTAAATCATTTTTTAAGATGGCTTTTATAGCCATAAAATAGTTATTGAGGGGTGGATTGATTCAGATGGAGCACTACTGAAGGCCTAGGTGTAAAATGCATGGCCCACCACTGAGTTTGTTATATCACTTACTGTGTGTTATGAGATGTTAAGTATTTTCATACATCTGTGTGCAAGTCTCTCTGTTACTGCAAATCGTCTAATCACGTATATGGATTGTCACTCCCAGATCTGTAGTAAAAACTGTATTCGACACATGAAAAAATTTAGACATTTAAAGCAATTTCAGGTTTTTAAATCAAATTATGTTATCATTACTTTTAGAAGTATTTCAAATGAATGCATGTTTTGGACAAAATACTAACAGGAGCTAATAATCACTAGCTATCTAACCACAGCCTATTAGACCAGTCAGAGTAAAGGTTACAATAATTATCCATAAGGTTTAGATGTCATAAGTTTACATCTGCGGTTGGAGACCCTGAAGCGCAGTTTTATTTCATAAATAACGTGTAGCCAATCTTGTAGCAATGTTAAAAAGGATTTTTTCCCCTAATATTAGCTGCTGGTGAATGGTAGCCTAGTTAACAGACTCTCCAATGTGTTGTTTTACCTTGAAATGTGTCCCTCTGGATATTCACTATCCACTTCCCTTTCAAGAGGCAGTGAGATGATAATTTTCAGATTCTGTGTTGATAACATGTAAACACAGCATGACATTATTCTTTTGGTAACAGCATCTCAGTTTCTCACCCAGAGTGTGATGTCACAGGAAAGTGGCCACTGTGTCAATATGTTCCCTTAAAGTCTACAAAATGAAAGAAATGGCGATGTGTTAATTAGAAGAAATCAACACTCCCAGATAAAGTCAGACATGTTGATGACACCACGTCCCCAAAGTATGAAGCATCACATCATGTTCACTCTGATCATGGCGTCCCATTAGCACGACATATATATCTTTGCATAGAAAAAAATACCAAAAAAATTCTGTCACTCTGCTGGCTGTCTAAGATATTACTTCAGAGAGCTGTAGTTACAAATGTAACTCTTGTTTGCACTATAATTATGAGGGAAATGTAGACATGAAGAGCATATCACTGACAGTAATTGGGACAAACTGTCAAATGGAGACAGCTGTGTTGTTGAGCTTCGTGAATGAAAATGTGGCTGAATCCCAATGTTCTGTCAGCTTTGAGGGGAACCAAGGGACTGCTCTACATTGAAATATATTTTTCTAAGGCCTATGTTCAACTTAGGTTTAAGGTAGCTCATTTACCTTTTCTTCAGATCATTTTGTGTGTAAATATATTGAACCAATGGGGAAAGAGTTTCCACTTTCTGCTAACTACTGCCTTCTGGTCTACCAAAGTCCAAGTGGGATTATGTAAAGTAGATTTTGTCACTGGTCCAAGTCGGTGTCTGCATCGAGCCTGAAAATTCAGACTAATACCAGACAACAGGGATGCCGAAGGACTGTGAAAAAATAGTCACTTGCTCCAAAGATAGGCTGTGCAAGGAGATCCTCTGTTATCTAAGGGTGGGCGATACTGGGAATTTTGGTGTCGATCCGATACCAAGCCATAGTGTCTTGATCACCTCGGTTTATTAATGTATTTGCTCTGCCATTAGTTCCTTGTACACAGAAAATGTTAATTTTTTTTCTTCTGGTCAAAACAAATAAATGAAAATAAATACATAAATAAATAAACACAGAGCCAGAGTTGCCGATACTTTTTACTTGAAATGTCATGATCATTGAATAATTTTAGATTTTGCCTTTAGTTAGTTGATTATGATAAACCACAGAACAAAGATTTTAGGCAAATAAAAATGTTTTTTTTTATTAACTAACTACAATATAAAACAATTCAATGGTATAAAAATAATAAAACTAGAAGAGCACTTGGAGAGTGCATACCTCTGCCAAGGCAGTCAGCCCTCCCCCTCTCCACCAAAATGTAATCATTTGTTCCTTGTGCCAGTATCAACTTTTCCTGAAAATGTCATCAAAATCCTTCGATAACTTTTTGAGTGATCTTGCTAACAGACAAACAAACAGACAAACCCTGATGAAAACATAACCTCTGCCATTCCTTGGCGGAGGAAAAATTCCCCTTTTACCTTTTACTACACACAGTTGTTAATTGTAAGAAAAAGTCACCAGTGCAACATAACAAAAAAAGCAACAATACAACAAAAATATAAATATAACAATGTCAACAACAGTGGCGAAAGACTTTATTGCACACATCACATGTGGCAGTTCCCCTGTCTGCTCCACACAGCACTGTTTGCACAGACAGACAGACAGACTAGGAGAGACGCTGTGCTCGCATGAACTCTGAGGAAATACGAGTCATTTGCTGGACCTTTAGAAGAGAAACTGCAACAAAAGTATCAATCTAATCACGCTTGTATCGATCCAATACCAATACTCACCTTGGTATCAATACCATTGATAGTTATATTAATATGCTTATCCCTACTGTTATCCACATCAACGCAACCTGAAGAATAGTAAGATACACTGATGACAATATTCAGTCAAAAAGCACATACACAGGAACTGCTGTATGTCACCTGATTGAAATCTATATGCAGATCCAATAATGCATAAAAGAAGTGGATATGGCTGCTGAGACATCACCCATTGTGTTACCATCTTGGTTTTGTTTGGTTGGTTTCCAGAAATGGATTTGTGGACACAATGGCAGTTCCTGTGGTGACTGGCTGCATTACAGACCATAATCCTTGTCCCTACAGTATTAGTCAGGGGGCCAAACTAAACTGTAGATTTCTATTGTTTTAGGTACATTTCATTAGGCTGTCATTTTTCTGATCATTATGTTTTGAATATGGTGTTTTAGGATATCAAACAATTGACCGGCAGCTGTGATGAAGGGTGGTCAATACTGGGAATTTTGGTATCAATCCGATACCAAATAAATACAGGGATCGTTTCACCAATACTGATACTTATTACTTGAGATGTCATGATCATTGAATAATTTTGTGGTTTTGCCTTAAGTTAGTTGATTATGATTTTGATAAAACACAGGACACATATTTTAGGCAAATATGTTTTTTTATTAACTAACTACAATATAAAACAATTTTTACCAACATAAAAATAATTTTCCCTTTTAAATTTGTGGTGTTACCACAGTGGCGAATGATTTTATTGCACACATCACATGTGGCAGTTTTCCTGTTAGCTGCAGTGAATAAGCTCCACACAGCGCTTCTCTTTCTGTCCATCATCACAGGCTGCTCTCAGTCAGTGCTCTGACTCTCCACAGACAGACAGACTTTGGAGAGAAGCTGCACTCACATGAACTCTGTGAGGGAATTTGAGTAATTTGCTGGACATATAGAAGAGAAACTGCAACAAAATTATTGATCTAATCATGCTAGTATCAATACAATACTGATCTGAGGCAAACCAGCCACTAAACCACTAACTTACTTCAATCACAGACCACACTGCTAATTAACAGTATGTTAGTGAAGTACCGTCCTGTAATTTCACATATTTGCTGAATGTTAAGACATGCAGTTGTTTGATTAGGTTAGGTTAACTCACTTTATTATTCCCACAAGGTTATCTAAGCATTTCACCTATCCTAATAGACACAGAATTAGCAATTAGCACGAACACTTAGCACAGTGAGCTGCAGTGACAGATTCCAGCTGTACCTCAGTACCACGGTCAAAGGTACTGATAGGAGTCTAAACCTATGACAAACATGTGGCCCAGTTCGGCTGGAGAATTATATATGGGAATATGGACCCTTCTAGTTGTGAGGTGGAAGTGGTGACACCTTAGTGATGTAACATATAATCCAATGCTGAACTGATGGTAACAGTAACTAATATGCAAAGTAATGGTATTAGTCTGGGAGCTCTAATTACTAAATAAGAGCAGTGAGGAGCCACTTTAAAACATCCAATCTCAGTGGTATTCTGAACTACTTGACTAACCTTGTAGGCTTTAATGTAGTGTCAGAATGTCTTTTATGGTGGAAGAAGTTCAAGGAGAACATTCAGAAGGCCAAAAAACAGAACCAGTCCAGTCCAGTGAACCAGCATGCACAGGTGACAGGCCGAAAACTGACACACCTAAATATCATACAGTCATTTTAATGTGTGTTGTGTCAGTAACAAGCCATAATGTCGACTGTGGAAAATATCTTATCAGAAAATATAACATTGTACTAGTGAGTTATTCAACCTTAACGCATAAAGACCCAGTGGTACTTTTATGCCAGTTCCCCAATGAATTTTTCTTTCTATTTGACATTCCTTAAAGGATTTATCTCCTTTTATTGTAATATTACCCTCTGTATTTTGCATTTCAGTGAAAATCATGTATTTTCCTATATTTAATTCACTGATCATGAAGATGTCCATAAATACTCTGATTAAAGTTGAGGGTTATATCAGAAACAGAGAAAACTGAAGAAAAAGTGACTTTTTCAGTCAAATCTCTCATTAACTGAACATAAACCCAGTGTGTCCATCCGCTGTCATTGATCCAACTCCAGGGATTTTACTGATGAATCAATGTTGTAAAAGATGACGGTGTTTCCACTGTAACTACGGAGCCTCTGAACGTCCAAATGGGTCATATTTAACGACCATGATAAGATGAATAACTGTATTTTACACCAATTATTTACATGTTTGATAGGATTAGTGGATCAGAAGTTATTAAACATTTTACAGCAATAGATGATTTGATTGCCAGTGGCTATTTGGGTCTTTAAGGGTTAATGTGGACACCAATTAGTTTTTACAGAATGACAGCATTTTTATTCACTTAAATGTAATTAGGGACATACCTTGTAAAACTTGAGGAGGATGATACACAGTTACACCCATTCAATCAATGAGCATCACACTAAAGGAGACTTTGTGGATGAATCCTTGTGTGCTTTCCTTCTCTGCCTCTGTTTGGTCTCCACAAACGATGGAGAAAAACATGTGGCTGCTAAATGCTGAACACCAGCTCGACTCTGTTGCACATTGCAGTCATTTCATGCATAGTTAATATAAAAATATTGATTAGTATTGCTCTACGTTCTGTATTTCTGTAATTAGTTATATTAAAAAACAACTCTGATCAGTGTTACTAAACTCAGTTTTTTTTTTAATGTTGATACATTTATATGACTTTTTCCTGGAAAACCAGCTTTCTGAATGAATATCGATTTGAATTTAATTTTTCATGTTCTTTCTCTTGCCTCTGATAGCGGCTGAATGGAAAATAAAAAAATGATTAAAAGGCTTTTGCTAACACGTCTTTTCCATTTTGCACATGGTCAGAAGTAATTGACTGGGGAAAACTACGATTCCCAGCTTGCTGAACTGCTGTATTTCAGCTCTGTCCCATCCCCCTCCCCATCATCTACAGCTCTGCCAACTCTGTACCTACACCATTCCTCAGCACTAGGCTTATTCCACACAATGTGAGGGGCTGGTGTGACTGCTATGAATATGTTTATGTCCTCCATGTGTGATGTAAGAGGAGGGAGCCTGAGGGAAGCCTCTTCCTCCATAATAAAGGCACAGCAAAGTGAGAGTCTCTGCCTCCATCAGCTCTCCACACAATCAGGGCTTTGACCCACCAGCACAGAGCGCTCAGAATGGAAATGAACTCACTGATAAAGTGATAGTGTGGACAGAGAGAGTGTGTGATTGTGTGGTGTGTCAGGGAGGCGGGTCCAAAGGTCTACAAGGTGTCTAGACAATGAGGAAGCACTTTTGGACTCTGTGGTCTCATTACTTTGAAGCATCCCGTCTGTTATTCTGTTAAGTGTTTGTAGTTATTCCCTGTCTGGATGAAGGCGTCTCCCGTCCCTGACAGCAGCAGCCCAGAGTCACAGCATCGAGAGAAGACTTTCACCTACTCAGCATCCATACTAATGCAGCAGCCAGTGGGGAATTCTTAATCATGCTGCAGGGCATCCTCTTCGTCCCTGCAGAGCAGTTACAGCAGCAGCGGTGCTGAAGGTCGTCATACTCATATGCACGACATCAGGATTCCTAAGACAGTCACCCCTATGAAACTACTTTGTCTAAATCGTTTTATTATTCCCCCCGCTGAGGAGGTGTTTTATATGCTGAATGATTAATATTTGGAGGCCGGACCATGGAGGGAAGCGGCAAAACAAACACACAGTGTACAGGCTTAAGGTTTGCTTCTGCAAGCTTCTGAAGGCAGAGCAGCTGCTGATGGAAATGAGCTCACTGAGATCAACGCTGCTGACCAGACACAGAATCATAAACAGGAAGTGCACCTCAGTGATGGAACCATGGATTTCATGTTCAACATGCTGCAGCGAGAAAGCACATCTGTCAGCTGAATTAGATGACATCAGTGTCACCTAAAACCACATGAAGCCAAAGTTTGGTTTGTGATTTCTGCAGGATCGGTGTAGTTAATGACACCTATGACTAAAACTAAGAAAAAAAAAACAGACTAAAGAGTCAAACAAAGAGCAGTTTTTAATTTTTTTCTTCCAATGTTAATGGATTATGCAGTACAAAAATAAAATGGCTTAGCACAATATGGGACCTTCAGTAAATAAATAAATGAGTCACCTGTGATGTTAAAAACGCAAACATTTATATGACAAAGACTAATCCTATTCTCCCATCATTAATACGTATGGACCGATAGTGACAAATGTGGAAGTACTATGGGATCTTCATCTTCATCCCATGTGAATGCACAATATTTGAAATTTCAGACATCTCAAAAATTCCACCTGTTTTCCTGTCAACAATTATGACGACTCCCTTGCTATCATGAGTAAAGGTTTAAAAGCATTTTGAGTGCAAACTTATTTTAAGACACAGCATGAAAACCCATTCACACAACAGAGCTAATCACATCTGTCAGGAAAGTGAGATCTCAAAACATGATTAGATGAATGACATGTGTGTCAGCTGTGAAGTAAGGGACATTTCTATATCTTTCAACAGGCTCGACAGTCTTCTGTAAGTGGCAGGCTGTTAATACTGAGGCATGACATCATGTCCCAGGGATAATGTCAGTGAACTGGACTGAAGCACAAACTCTGTTTATCTCATGTTAATCTGCCACACAAAACACAGAAACCCCCAGAGCTCCCCAGGTTATACTTCAGGACACCTGGACCAATATCCATCTAACATTCTGATGGAAAAATTCTGTGATATACTCTGAGACAAATGATGGAGTCACTGGATTCTGGAATCAGAAGGTTTTACTTGCAAGGAGTCAAGTACATACAGCAAGATGCAGCAGTTGACTGACTAACACCAGGAAGTCTAAGTTCCAGTAAAAGAATATAGATAATACAATCATTGGTCCAAGTGTCCAAACATAGTGATGTTGATCGAGTTCACCATTGGTTTAGGTATCCAAAACACAGTGATGCATGGGTTCAGTGACTGCGTTTACACTCCTCTTCCACCCACTCTGTGGTCTGATCTTCTCCAAGGGCAACAGGCAGATAGAGAAGAAATGGTAGACATATCCTGGGTGGATATGTCTACACATCCTTACCAAATATGTCATCACAACCCATTCATGACTCGTGCTCTGGACACCTGGTGTTTACAGAGAATAGTTTAATATGATATTATACTTTTCTGACATTTTCACCTTTTAATGTTGAGGAATGTGGAGTATTCAACTATAAAGATATCATTCTGTGTGAATCCACAGTAATTAATTTTATGTAATAAATATTAGTTGATCTAAACAAGTATGTCAGATGAGGGGTAACTAACACTGTTTATCTATAAGATTAATGGTGTTCCTTATCCCAGGCTTTATTAATATATATATCTTCACTGTGGATACTTACAGAGCTTAGTAGAAGTCTGCAGTCATAATAAAGAATAACTAATTTAGGGAGTGCCCTTGCTGTTTTGAGGTTAATATTGTCGACCATGAAGTGCAACATCGGCAGCATTAGTCCCTGTCTGGTATTCCCTGTCAGGAGACATATTGTGTTCTTATTATCATACGTGTTTTATGATCCTTGTGTTGTTGTAAAGGACATCAATTTAATGAGTCAGGGACTTATAATAGATCAAGAAAAACATGCCCATTAAAGGACAAGGAACAGCCACCATAAAAGTCTGAAGACAGAACATTTTCTCCAGCTGCATGAATGTACAAGAGCCACAAGAGTTAATTAATGCTGCAAGCAGAGACAACCGGACCATTGAACACATTGGGTACAGTCAAACGGATTCTTATGGGCAGGTACATGTCTTCATGGCTGACATTTTAGGAGTGACAGTAAATAGCACTTCCATGACCAATACTTGTCATTAGAGAACATACAAGTTATATACATCGATACATTGTGAAACAATGTATGTGACCTGTTGGATTAATAGTACCATGTCTAAGAGGGTTTTCTTATTTTTCTGGATCTGATACATGAACCTAACCAGTTTAGTACATCTAACGCAACCTCAGTACCGGGGGGGGGGGGTTAATTGTTTAAAATATTTAGGAGATGCTATTGATCCAAGTCAAGTAAAACATTAAAATTTGTTGTCTCCACAGCAGCACCATTCTGGAAAATTACTATTTTGGAAAGAGGAAATGCTGAAAATTACAATATATGCATATTATGCATATTTTCATTGCATTATTTCAAAAATATATGTATTATCTGGAAAGCATTAGAATGCTTACACTGGAGTTTAGAGCGAGCCAAGGAACAGGATATAGATTCAAGTGGAAGAATTATAAACCAATGCGAGATGACATTACTGTTGACAGGGTCAAGAAGTTCATGGTTGAGTGGCTATATAAAATGGCATATACATTTGTACTGTGAAATCCTGTGCTCTCTGTGCTGTAATAATGATTGCTTCTCCTGGAGGTCAGGTTGTCGGCTGCCTTTGTTCATCTCTTACAAAGAAGAAGCCTCATACACATCATCTAAAATGACAGGGTTCCTGTTAGACAAACTGTAAGATATGGATCCAAGAGGCTTTTTTCTGAGTCTAAATCCAATATATGTGCTGAACAAAGTTGGTATTTCTTGGTGGAACTTTATCCTTTGCATTTTCTAGAGGCTTGAACCATTGTGCCACACCCTTGCTCCAGGCCTGTAAAATCTAAAAGTTTTATCCTTATAAAGTACAGTATATGAAAAGTTTTATGAATTTTTCAGCCTGTTTAGTCCTTCAAAAAAAAAAAAAAAAAGTCCCCTGTAAGAAAAGCAATAGGCCTAAAATGGACCTTGACACTGGTCAGTGATCGGACCCTAATTAAAAGGTGACTTATTTCCGGCAGAACTTCCAAAAGGAACAGGTCTCAGATATGAGAGCAGACTTGGAGGTGTCAGTGTAACCATAAAGTCACCATGACAATAAGATTATATCCACCTCCAAAAAGGTTTCCCAGTTTCTAAGAAATGTTTGTATAACTAGAAAGCTGGTGTGACCTAACAGACACTCACCTGGAAGATTTCCTTCAGTGTGGCTGAAATGGGCTTTTGATGTCGCACCACACCACCTTCACTATACACTCTCTTCTCTTCCTCGCTGGATTGCTAGATTGCATTCATGCAGGGTAACTCAATGAGGAAACATCAAAGTGAGTTTGTGACTTCCTCCGAAAGAGAAATCCAATTCGCAGTAACTCTTTGCTGTGTGTGTGAGTGAAACTATAAAAAGAAACCACAGAGTCAATAGAAATATACTCATGAGTTCAGAGTCAAAGTATAAATTGTTATCTTTGTGTGACCCAGTTCACAAATGAAGACATATGCATGTGGTGGAAAAAATACCATGCAAATAAACCTTAACCCAGGGGTGTCAAACATTTTCTTTCAGGGGCCACATACAACTGAATTTGATTTGAATGGGCCGGACCAGTAAAATAATAACATAATAGCCTATACATACCGTAATGATAAGTCCAAAATGTCCTCTTTGTTTTAGTGCAAAAAATAACATCAAATTATGAAAATATTTACATTTACAAATTATACAAACAAAAAGGTTTGGATGTGAGTAACCTGAAAAAAATGTACATTTCTTAAAAAAATAAATAAAATTGTGTAATTTTAACACTATTATGCCTCAACTTATAATTTATTTATGTGCATTACAAATGGGATCTACAAAGGCACAAAACATTCAGTGACAGGCAGAATATTGTTAAAATTGCACTTAATTTTCAGGTCGTTCATATTTGTCCAGACTTTTCACATTTAATTGTTGAAAGATAGTTTGTTAATGTACATTCTTTTTTTTTTTTTTTTTTTTGCACTAAAACAAAGAGAAACATTGGAGTCATCATAATTTATCGGTTATCATGCTACTATTTTACTTAAAATCATATTGGTCCGTATGTGGAACCTGAACTAAAATTAGTTTGCCATCCTTAACTGTTAATATCTTCAGTGTCATTTTCTACAAATTTATCTCTGGATTGGACCCTTTGGCAGGGCCGCATTTGGCCCCTGGGCTCCTACCATAAACTGAAGATATCACCAAACAGAAGTTTCAAATAATCTTGTCTAGTCAGTGTTTTGATAAGTTGTACTAAAGCAGTGTTTACATGATGACTGAGACTAGTTTATAATAGAGTTTGGAAGAGAGGCAGTTTGCAAAAGAAAAACTATAAAACAAGTTTAGTCTGTACATACAGTAATTAGTGGATGGAGGACCCATGGAGTTCCCATTGGTTTCTGAACTGTTGTTTTAAGACCAGTGGTTTTAGAGCCCAAAGTGACCATATTTGTACAAAAGGGGAGGGGCTGCTGAGGCACGAGGGGTCAGAGCCGTCTTCAAGGGATGAGTGAGGTATTACTAAATACTAGTTCACCGACTCAGTAAGACTGTAAATTTCATCAACACCATGTAACCAAATCATTTTACAGTCTTTTTGGTACAACCTACAATTCATAATTAAAGTTGACCTGTCTATCAAGAACAAATTATCCAAAAGACTGACAGCAGTCCAGAAACCTATCACGTAGATCTGCCAATTAAAGCCAGACATGGCAGACATCCCAGCCTTACCCTCGACCTGAGATCTTATTACTTCTTATTATTAACTAGTGCTTATTAGAGGTTCAGTGTCAGTCTATGAGAGCCAAGGCTTTTGGGGGTCAACCTCAGCAGTCGTTCATGGTATTACAACTTTGAGATACTCCTGTCAAAGTCCTTGTCACTTGATAACAAGGACAACTTTATTATGAAAGAGAAGCTTGACTGAAGGGTTTCTGGCATTACCAGTTTTCACGAAGAGATGGTTTACTGTGACCACATGTAACAAGCGGTGCCAGGCACAACAAGCCCCCACCCCTTGTACATATTTCACCCATTATAAGTAAATAGGAAGACTTTAAAAATTCATAAAAAATTGGAACTTTAACCTACTGTTCCCAAATGTAAAGAAATCCAGTCTGGGTTAATGGCAATCTTTAAAGTTAAATTAGTATGAATTCAACCAATAGTTTTGCTGCTACAGACATGTGAAATTTTGCCCATTATATGTAATTGGGGAAAAAAAGATTTAAAAAAATTCATAAAAATTGAAACTGACCTACTTTTCCAAAGATGTACTGAGATCTATTCAGGGTCACTGACGATCTATAAACCAAATTTGGTATGAATTCAACCAATAGTTTTGCTGCTAGAGTGTTAAATAAACAAACAAACAAATCAAACCAAAAACAATATCCTCTGCCTCCCCTTCAGAGGGCGGGGTAATAAATCAATACATATGATTTCAGAGACAGAAGTGAAATAAATAAATGGCTTTGCACTGCTGTTCTGAGGTCTCCAAATTGGCCTTTGTCTGTCACCATCTTGGCTTTGGAGCTGGAGTGGCTATATTTGGATTCTTGGTTCACAGCTGTGGTTATCTGCCTGTCCAGATGCCAGATCATGGCCTCTAACATCATCAAGGACCTCAGCCACCCTGCATGCCACCGCTTTGAACTATTGCCCTCTGGCAGACAATATAGGACTCTCCTCACCACAAGAATGAACAGTAGTTTTTCCACAGAGCTATTACACAGGTTAACAGTACTTGATCCCCTGAGGTAAGGGCCTCAGCTCCAATATTAAGCCATTGTGGAAGTATCCTACAGTTGACTTAGTATTTGTAGAAAGAAAATTAGCCTAGGTCAATCATGTTTCCAGAGTCATTCTTGTTTCATTCATTTAATTTGGATCCTCTTCTTATGTTTCATTCTGATTTTTTTTTTCTTTTTTCTGTTAATAGCATTGTATAACAGCTCAACTGTGTTTACACTTCATAGGTTCTACTAACAGCACTGAAATTGCATTTTACTAAGCCAGCAAGCTAGTGTAACATTTCCTCACCCATCACACTCACACATGACTTGGACCATTCATGCTCCCACAGCTCCATCTCTTTTGTCCAAATTAAGTCACTCCAGGTTCCAAAAAGCTAACATGGCCAAATCAGAAACTACTGGCTTCAAAACAGGCAATATCATGGTTGTGCTATCCACTCATTATAAACAGTCTATGATGTAAACACCAAACATGTTTTCAACTACTTGTAAAATGTTAGCACATATAGTTGTGTTTGATCATGATAATTTATGAAGAACAAAATTTATGTATAACCACACAAATTAGTGCTAGCTGCCCTATCACAGTAG
This sequence comes from Apogon hyalosoma, assembly GCA_037367295.1. Lineage (NCBI taxonomy): Eukaryota > Metazoa > Chordata > Actinopteri > Kurtiformes > Apogonidae > Apogon > Apogon hyalosoma. The sequence goes on from JAPQRP010000005.1 coordinate 10,000,079, forward strand.
CTAATGAACAACCGAATCAATACTGAATAAATACTAACACTGGCTAATGTAGCACTAGAAAATAATTTGGGATAATTTGTGATCAATATGTCCATTAATTTCACACTGCACCGGTCCAAAAACAACCACTGAGAGAGATGATGCAAATGTTTCCAATAAGAATAAACATAGAAACCCTTGAGGCTATCAAAGGTAGCATAAGTCATCCATTTCCATATTGTGTCCTACCTAGTTATATTGGTGAGTGCATTCCTCCATTCTGCATGTACACAAACACACACTATGCTTCTTCAGTCCTGTATTAGCTTACACTCACTGCAATCCATCATCCTCCTACTGCACAGCTTCCTTAGTGTAAAATCTGTTTTGTTTGTATGTTTTCATTTTCTTCAAATGTGTGGAATCTCATGCTCTGCTGGGGGTTTGTGATATATGGCAAAGGCTTCCACAGGCCCACATGTTTGGGCTTGGCTGCTGTGAAGTGATAGTGCCAGTGCCACGGTGAAAAAATATCATATTTAAATGCTTTAAAAGAGGACATCAGAGCACGGCTGAAATTGTAGAGCATACATTTCTTGCTGTGTGTGACGATATAAAGCACAGGTGGCATACAGTTATCATGAAATGGATAATCTTAGACACTTTAAGGGGTTCATAATCCCAGGGCTAGTCTTTTCATGTTGTTCGTTCAAAATACAAGTTCCCCACCAAACAAAACTGCACATGACTGTCCTGAGTTACATCAGACAAATGATGTATCCTGACTAATGTGATGCAACGCACTGCTTTTCACATGTTCATGTTACTGAACACACAAGTCAGGGTGAGGATTTTTATCATACACTCTCTCAAATTCCTCTGACCTGAGGGCTTCTCCACCTCTTTATTGCCTCAGTGTTGTGGAAAGTGAACCTGAGAATTTTTAGTGACACAGAATGGCATTGCATTATATGATTATTCCATTTCTGTAGGATGCTAGAGTCGTGCATGCTTATGTGTGACTAATAGAATTTTCTCAGCTACTCAAAATATCAGCAGTATTAGTAGTAAACTTGTGGAATGTTGATATGTATCATTGAACTTGTTGTTTTTTCACCCTGACCTTACACCAAACAGATAGAGTTACTAGTTCAGCTTCATCAAGCCAGTCAAAACACTGTTGATATAGTCAGAAAAAGTTCCAAATTTAACAGAAAATCATATCCATATATGAGACTTTATTAATTTTAATGCACAAAGCATAATTATAATTACTATTCCCAGCAACACCCATCAGAATGAATAAAACACTGTGCACAAATTTGATTTACAAATTCCTGACTAAATCAATTCTTTCAGATAATTTAAAGCCTTGAAAAATGCATTGGAGAACCGTAACATTCAATGATTTTAACTTACATTAAAAAATGCAAACACAACTACAGTCCACTGAATATACATGCTAATCTATTTAAGAAAATAATGTTTAAAACTACAGTATAGGAGCTGATAATAAGACAAGCTTTATGCATGAAAAGTCACATATAAACACCTTGTTAAACCCAGGTTTGGTGTATATTTCAGTCCACCACCTTACAGGTCTGTTCAAACCATGAAAAAGTCTTATCTCAGAACCTGATTGTTTTATTAATTCTGATATTTTTGTGACCTTTACCGTAGTAAAGTTCTTTCCACTCACATTTCCACCTCCACACATTGGATATTTGCATAACAAATACATGCTCTTTGTTGGCAAAACCTTTCAGAGTCAGTACTGAGCACTATCTTTAACAACAGCTAAATACTTGGTATTTTGGTGAAGCAGTTGTTTCAACACTTGGATTTGTTGGGGGTAATCAGTATTCAGGATTTTAGATCCAGCTGGATTAACTTTTTTATCCTTTTATTTTTTTTCTTCTTCTATTATTCTCCTGAGGCATCGCTGAGGCTTCTGTGTCTCTCCAGCTCCACTCAATATGCCAAACCCAGCATTAAAAAACACTGAGTTATGGAGACAGTGAAAGGTTCATTGGTTGTCACAGGGGATGTTAAAGTGGTTAATTACTCAGCTCGTGCCACTTGCTGTCTGATTTAAATGCTACATTTGCAACGTGTTTTTATTCAGTTGAATTATGATGTTACTTATGATTATAACTCATCAGAGCTGCTTTTACATATGCACATGTTTCCTGGGGCTAAATTTTATTTGTCTTCTAGCCTGCTCTTCCATTGTAGAGATATTGCTTCTTTTATTTATGCTTGCATTTTTGCCCTGCGTGCCCTCAGAAACCTGCCATTATCACAGTAAATCAGATACAGCTCATTGACATGGAGAAAATATATATCTGCTACAAATGTAATATTCCTTTTTTTTCTCCTAAGTGATTCAGATGTAGAGCATATAAATGGAAATAGGCTTGGAGTAACATTTTTTTTGCAGTATAGCCAGTTAATAAGTGTAATAAGTTTTTGTCGTGTTGTTTGCTGCCGGGAATTAAACTTGTGTGCCTCATGCTGGCAGTCTTTATATTACATTGCATTTATTTTGTAGACAGTTTGTTCAAAGTTACCTACAACAAATACTGCTTTATATCAAATGAACACGTCAGGGGTGATGAGGTACCGGGTATTTGAAGATGTGGTGGGTAAGATTCAGCAGGATTCAGTTGCAGAAATGGAATATAACATCTAGAGTTATGTTTTCATTAGTATATATTTAGACACTAAAATGAACCATTGTATCTGCTTTAGAAAGAGGCATTTATATCTACAGAAGCTGCAGGTTCACGTCACGTAGTCGGCCATGTTCCTCCACCACCTTCCACTTTTCTTATATCCAGTATTAAGGTTCACTATTATGAGAAGCCTCTCACAGGAGATCCTCATACATAAAAAGCTCCTCCAGAAACAAACATTTTGGATCATAGACCCTTTCTGTGATTGTGTTTTATTGTTTTTATTGGTTTTCCCTCTCACATATTGATTACATTGTATATGGTGTATGTGCAGAGTTTTAAACTTTGAGGCAGCATGCATTTATGCCCCTTTGTTTTGAGTTGTTTGCAGTTGTTTTGTTATTGATGATGATGATGATGTTGATGATGTGACTGACTTCCTGTTTAGGGTGTGGTTTTCTTATCTTGGCCAACAGTGACTGGACTGTGACCCTCCCTCTGTCAACTCAACCTACTCTGGTTTATTGTTCTTATTTTTTGTTGTTTTTAATAGTATGGCTTTTAATTTAATTTATGCCTTTTAATCTATTCTGTATTTTATTCTTTTATCTTGGTTTTAATTATTCCTCTGTACTGCACTTTGGTCCACTGTGGTTGTTTTAAAGTGCTTTACAAATAAAGTTGGATTGGATTGGATACTCTCAGTCATTTGATCAGCCAGAGGTTTAAATGTGCTTCTGTCTGTAAAACTTTTTGCCTGATGAAAACCCTCTCGGGTCAAAATGTTGCCTAATAAATTAGTGGGAGCGATTTCAGTGCTTGGATTCTTCTTCTTCTTCTCACAGTATAATGTATTGGTCCAGTTATGGCTGGATGTGAGCACACAGTTAACCTGTTTAAGCTGGTATTACCACTGTCACTTACCATTTACCCTGTTTGGTGAAGTGTGGAGTACAGTTCTTATCATTATTTTCAGAATATTTCAATAAATGGCAATGGTGCCAAGTCAGAAAAAGCCATAGAACCACAAAAGTGACATTTACATGATGCACAATCAGAAAACCTATTCATAAATCACATCTAAAAATATGCTTTTTCTCATTGGCTTTTAATCAATGAGTGAATTGTGTTTTTCAGATTTCCTATGTTGTTTTTACCAGATTTGAATGTCTTTGTTTTTATGATGACTGTATTTTCTTGTTCGTAGCCCACTTTGAATGTTGTGTTATCAGTGTTTTACCTATTTATTCCCATGTTTAAGGATTCATGTACGGCACTTTGGCCAATTATGACGTTTTTAAAGTGCTTTATAAATAAAGTTGGTATGGTATCCCCCTGAAACCCAGCAGAATAAAAGTTTTGGCTTTTTTTACATTAAATAATTGTCTTGATCAGAAATGTCATGATACAACAATTTTTCCAAATACATTTTGTATTTTTATTTTTTAATGGAATATTCTTTGCAGTGGACAGTTTTTTTTATTTTAGTAAAGCTGTTAAAACTCTTGTCCCCTACAGAGAACAAAAATGTATTGCTGGGTCTCAGGAGGCTATGGCATAACTGGATGAGTGCTACCATATCTGAGAAATCTTTGAACCTGGTGTCTCCTAATTTAATGTCCATCCATCATCACTTTTTTTTTTTTCCACTTCTAATACCTGCACTGCAACTCACAATTTTAACAGTTTTAATTGATTTAACATTAAATTCTTAATTTTAATCAAGACTGTTTTTGGCTTTTAACTGTCTCTTATTCTTGTTTTATTTTGTTTCTTTCCGCTGCTCAGGTTTAAAAAGTGTGTAGTACACCAGGTTTACGGGGCTTCAGGCAGCTCAGCCGCTGTCAGGGTTTCACAATTTGTGCAGAGGGAACAACCGGATTGGGCTTCAAGGTTTTTCAGACCCGGGACAGCAGGGTTAACCCACTGTTTGGAGAGAAGTTGTTAACAACTGGTTGAGCTTCTGGGATTCTGAGTCCTTGGGGGCGCAAATAGTGAATTGCACTCACGATGAGACAGGTAACCCCAGGGGCAGTGGTGGTTTCTGCTGGAGTGGAGCATCTTTTCTGTACTTCCCTTTTGTTTAATGTTTTATTCTGCTATTGTTCTATGTAAGTTTATGTGTTTCTATGCCTTTGTAAAGCACTCTGATTTGCTTTGTGTATGAATGGTGCTATATAAATAAATGTGCCTTGCCTTGCTTTTGACTTTATAATGTGGAAGTGCCTCCTCATCAGTTCTGTCTCCATGCAAAAAAGTGAAAAAAAAAAAATGTGTACAAATTTTTGTGTAGGGATGCACAACAAACAGGGTAAAGAACCCAGAAGAAAAGATAGTTTTATGGGCTGTAGAGCTGAAAAGTTGAATGTTTAAGGAGTCAAAAGTGGATAAGGGCTGGACTAACTAGAAGCATCAGAAAAAAGAATGAGATCCAGAGAGTCAGTTTGGTAACATCTGGAACAGGCATTTAATCACTGCTAAGACAAAAACCTAAATGTTTGGTCAGTTACCATATTTTTACAAATTAAGCTGAAGCATGTTTGCAGTATCCACGGAAGCCATGTAATAGCGCTAAGTTTGGGTCAGCTAACTACAACAGCTTGCTTTCATTATTAACTTTCATAATCCATAATTCTGGTTTAGTTATCTGCACCCTAGCTTATTTTTCTTCCTCATGTACTCACTGTGGTGAATATGTAAAAAGATTTTATACAGAATGCATCATTCCAGTAAAGTTGGCTTGAATTTCACGTTATATGACAGAGGTGGAGGGGGATAATACTTATTTGCCATCATTGAATTTGATGTTTTCCATCAATTATTAAAATTTACTCTGTATTTTTCCCTCTCTGGTGGACGTAGGGGCTAAATGAATCTGTGATATACTGACCATGATGTTTTTAGTGAGCTAAAGCTATTCTGTAAGTGTTTCAGCCCCTGGTTTCATATTGTAGTGCCAATGATTTTAAATGAATCTAAATGCCATAAATGTCCATCTTGGCGCAGTACCATGATAATATAAATGTTTATAGTTTTCCCACACATTTCCTAAATGTCTGCAATTTAATGTCACATTTAGTTTTGTGGGGGAGAAAGTGTGTTTGGATTTAACAACCTGCAGCCTGGCAGGAGGTGGAGAAGGAGGATGCTTTGACGGATCCTTTAATTGAGCAGAGGTGCTCAGTTAGTATCCAGACATACTTGCTTATGCAAATACGTCTTATCAGTGTTTTTCAGTTTCCATTAGCTTCCTCGCTGCTGTCAAACCTGCATTATATGACTGGTGCTGTTGTAGCAGGGCAGTGTGGGTGGGGCCAGGTCAGGCCTCACGTTTTCCACGACAGAGGAACACGTTTAGACAAGGGCACTAAAGTTAAGGGTAAGTAAAGGTTGTGTTTTACTGATCTACATGCTAAAGTTGCAAAAAGTCAACAGTGGCTGTGGAAGGAGGCTTTTATTGATTTATCTTGCAGACATATTCAGACAGTGTTTGTCACAGGGCAAGTGATCATGCAGAAGTGCAATGTGTTTTCCTCCAGACAGACATTATCACCTCTTTGTGTCCAGCAGTACAGCCAGCAAACCAATGTATTGATTACTTTATGGATCACTGTAATGATGAGTCCCTGAGGGACAATGCTCCAGCAGCAGACAAACAGAAATGGTTCAAGTAACGATTGTTTTTTTATGTGGTTCGAATAAATGTGCTTTCACTACTTGCTATGCTCAGAATTGATTGAACAAATCAGTTTAGTTTCTCAGGACTGATGGACAGGACACAGCATTAATATCCAGAAAACAATGGGACAGAAAAGTATAGTACACTTACACTGAAATGCAGTAGGCTCTCACGAGAAGGTCGTATAAAAGAAAAGGCTTAAAATAATCTGTGTCTGTTTTGGTTGTTGGTTAGATGATTTAAGGGCATTTAACTTTGGGTCGTCCATTTCCAACTGGATATGGTCTATATTTTTTTCTTTTTAACCTTTCTCTAGCCCATTTTCTGTCATATGTTAGGTCTGCGATGAACTGGTGACATGTTCAAGATGTGCCTTGCCCATAGGTAACAGGGATAGACTCTGGAACTAATGCAACCTTCACAAGGACTAAGCAGTTCAGAAAATGGATGGATGTACCTTGTCTCATGATCTTTCCTAAATGAATGTTATAGTGTTTTAAGCAGTATGCTGTTCCTTGTCAAATTTTGTAGATATACTGTGTGCTCTTATGGGAGAGAATGGAAAGGTCCATCATACACTCAGTACGATTGGGGACTCGCCTATGGATAACATATTTCCCTCCTTACCTGCAGTGGCGCTCTGTAAATTACTGTCCAAGACAACAATGAACAAAAAACCTCACTCATCTACTGGTTGACGCAGGTCAATTTCCCTTTCTGCCACATTAAAACAAAGCATGGGGCTGCGTTGTGGTCCACTTCCTGCATGTCCTTTACTTCCTGTGAGACCCACATTTTTAACTCATAAAAGCCCAAACAGCCATTGGCAACCAAAACCATCTACTGATCTAATTTTTTTAATATCTGCTGATCCACTAATCCTATCAATACATGTACATAGTTGGTATAAAATACAGTTTGTCATCTTTTCATGGTCATCAGATATGATCCATTTGGATGTTCAGAGGCTCCGTAGTTACTGCGGAAACACTGTTGTCCTCTACAACATTGATTCACCAGTAAAACTCATGGAGATGGATCAATTTTTTTTAATGTTCAGTTAATGATATATTTTCCTGAATAAGTCAGTATTTGGGTGACACGGTGGTATAGTGGATAGCACTTGTGCCTCACAGCAAGAAGGTTGTGGGTTCGATTCCAACACCAGTCGATGGGGGTGGGACCTTTCTGTGTGGAGTTTGCATGTTCTCCCCGTGTCTGCGT
>JAPQRP010000005.1:10025593-10037922 GCA_037367295.1 Apogon hyalosoma
AACAAATGTACCTTTAGTTGGACCAGGCATTAAAATGAACAAGAAATTGAAGAAAACAAGGGTGGTCTAATAATTTTATACCGCGACTGTATTTTAGTATTTTTTGCCACAAATTTTCAGCATAGCAAATTGTTCCTCAGTGATTTATTGCATATACAACTGCTTTAGCAACAAATTGAAAATTGACCAAATTGATGCAAATAATAATAATGAGACAAATATTGTGAAAGACTAAATAGACTGTGAACTGCAGAAAAAGCATCATAATGTTAAAGCTTTGATGGTGACATTGAAAACTGAATAGAACAGGCCCATCTGAGAAGTGAATGATTTATTTGAATTATTATTATTATTATTTTTTCTTTACTTTTTTTTTTTAGAAAAACACTTTAAGCCTATTTGTATCTATTTACATATGTACAAATTTGTTTATGCATTAGTACATCTCAATACACTTGCTAATCACAGTATGCATTTACAGATTCTTTTATGCATCGGTAAATCTGATCACATGCACACAGATTGAGATACAGACATTCGACAAAGGGGTGAAAATGTTGTGTTTTTTATGGCTCTTAGAAAAAATTCTGTGCATAATCTTAAACTTTCCATGATATGCTGTATAATCCATTTTCTTGGCATTGGAGCCACATTTTACCTGTGTCCTCCTAATCCTTGTGTTCTCTCTTGATTTATTTATTTACTGTTTAGTTTTTAGTGATTCAGACAACTTTAAATCAAGGCTGCCAGTACATCCAGTAGTTACTACTGCTACCACAGTCTTTCAAAATAAGAGAGGGCTGAAGCTGAGACTAAAATTAGACTCTAAACACTAGACACCACAGAGTAAAAGCTCATTCATTTTTGTTAAATTTGCTCATTAAAACTGGTTGCTTAGTAAATATCCTCATTTTCGATTATTTCATTTAAAAGCTAAACTCAGTTTTGAAAATTCATTCAGTCATTCAATCCAATCTAAATGATAGGGAAGGAGCAGGATGAAGAAAACTTATAATACCTGCCCCTTTCTTAAAACATCTGCTTACATCAGATAAGTTACTGTTACAGCTATTACAGTAAAAAACAGTTTATACTATAGTCAGTGAAAATGAACAAATCCAACATCCATAAGTAAAACTATTTCATTACATGTTTTTATGAAGCTTCTCTATTCTCTCCTTGTAAAACCTCTTAAATTGAAAAATATTTGTACAGCTCTTCTCATCCTTTGCCAAAGAATTCCACATCCTGACGCCCACAGCAGAAATACACGTGCTTTACATTAGCCCGAACCCTTTGCTGTTTAAAATTTAAACCTCCTTCTATGTTTTTCATCCTGTGATACTAAAACAAATAATCTCTGCAAATTTGCAGGCAAACATCCATTTCTTGCTCTAAACACTATCAACAACATCCTTAATTCAGCTAACTCTTTAAACTTAAACAATCCTGATTTAATAAACAACTCATTTATATGTTCCCTGAAATTAGCATTGTACATAACTCTTATTGCTCTTTTCTGTTATAAAAACAATGGCTTTGTGTTATTCATATATGTGTTGCCCCATGCTTCAATACAATAACTCAAATAATAATATGAGCCAATGCAAAAGAGAGAAAGAGAACAAGCAACTAGAATGACGGTATTGTCTATAGCAGGACGTATAATGATACTGAATTTTTGGTGTTGTTTTCTTAATTTAAAAGTCAATAAAATGTCAAGCAAACTTTAGAAAAATCGTGAAACAATCCAAAAGCTAGTTTAGAATTTTTTTTTTTTTAATCTATGTTGGATTGTGTCGTCAGCAGGTGGCGCTGACGGCTACATTACACATGGCTCAAATAAACAAAGTAGAAGAAGCAGAGCCTGCGTTCTGTCTGTTGTCAACCATGAGATGGAGGAATTATCTGGTCTCGTCGTCGATCAATGTAACCTATTGTACCGGACATGTTTTCACACTTTATGTTTATCTGAGAAGATGAAAAGTCAGTCGGGTGATCAGTCATGTGACTTAAATGTTCACTACTCAGATTTTACTTGAAAAAGTTGTTATTTCATCTGTACGCAGTTATTCTTCTTTAGGAAAAGGGCAAAAACAATTTTCCAATGTATTAAACATACTCATGGAAACATATGCATTGTCTTGGGTACTGAAAAGAACAGTCACTGACTTTTAATAAATAAAGCTACTTTTCTAATTTTTAGAATTATCCTTGAATTTTACTGCAAATAAAACACAGAAAGTGGCTTTGATATTTATTTGACTTTTTAGAAAAGCTATAAATAAATCTGGCTTAGAGACATAAATCTTGTCTTATTAGTGTGGAAGACAACCAAACACAACGAACCTTTAGAAAAGTATCAATCAGTGTTATGTGTGAATGGCAGGCCAATTTAACCGCGGTGTGACCGGGTGAGCGTTGGTCCTGGGTGCGGGGCCTCGGTTTCCACGGTGCCTCTTGGCCCCGAGTGACTAACAGTTGATGTGCTATATGAAGAGGGAGCGCTGTGTTCAGTGGGAACGACAGGGTGAGTGAAAACCGGGCCTTCATTGGAGTGGATTCTATTAGCGAGGGGTCATCCCTACAAGTCAAACACAACAGCTCTATCACTGCAAATCCACCTTCACACTCCAGACCTGATTCTGCTCATTCCTTCGGCTATGCAACAGTAATGGTTTAATTTCTGAGTGAATGCCCTTTACTACATCTCCCCACCTCATGTCATTTATTTGGGAAATCAGTTTTTTCTATAAAATAGCAGCTGCAATGATGATAAAATTAATCTGTTGTTTTATTGATGGAATTATTAGCGTGTAAATGTGCACGATTCAGTGACGGGGAATATTATGTTTGTATCAGCCGCAGAATGCATCAATAAGCTCACTGATTTCAGATATACTGCATTAAAATACAACAGAATGGTATAAAGACAAATAACAAGGTCCTGTTGGCGCTATTTCAGAGCAGATATCGTCTCCATTCACTAGTAATTAATTTGAATCAGATACGCTTTGCTTTTGTTTTGATACATTCCTCAGAACTAAACACTTCTTGCACTGATAGTTTGGTTATATAACTTTCATTTCCAGGAGCATCACCGTTACACTCACTGCACGACAGCAAAAATAAATGAATAAAAGGCAATGACACTTCATATTTTTTGTCTCTTAGAACTGTCATCCAAAAGTCCTTGCAATTATATTTAAAGGTTAAGTGTATCACATGAAGGGCCAGATGTACTAAAGAACCACAAATGAGTACAGATGCGATCCAGAAAAGTGCTGAAGGGAGGATGTCCACCTTACTGTCAGAACACTCATTTGTAAGTTTGGATTTAGTTGATAAATCTAACCCTAAGCCTAAGCCTAACCCTAACCCTTTTCTAACTAATGAGCCTTCTACACTAGAAAAAAATCTAAATCTTACCAAGTGTATTTTTCTCCTTTCTAGTCAAAATATCTCACCACACTTAAAATAAGACATAATCACCTAAAGAGTAACTTTTCAGTGAGATATAAGGAGTTGTTTTTAGACAATAGATCTTGAAAATCTTATTTCAAGAAATCTTACTAAGATAATTTTCGCTTGTTCCATTGGCAGTTTTTTTTTGTTTGAATTAAAGCAAAAAAATGAAAATGAAAATTATCTTAATGGATTCAACATGAGGCAAACATGGTGTTTCAGTTATTTTTTTGAACATTTGTTTAATAAAATACTTAAATCTGAAGTTGACAATGCATCCTTCTTCATATTTCACCTAAAATAAATCATTGTCTTCGATGCAGGATGTAGAGCCCCGCCCCTCGGTGAAAGGCTTGGTTTTTAGTGAGTCCCCTGTCTGCACAGCCATCCAGACATTCTGTTTACTGCCCCTCGACTTCCATGTGAATTTGAACTCCAATCGGACCGTAGTGAGCATTGTTAAGTACATCCTCATCTGCAGATGTCAGTAACTGGCCAGCAAGTCTTTCGTCTTGAATTATACTCTGGCATGTATCAGTGGAATTGACTGCATGAATTTGGGAGTTTACATATGTAGTTTCTTATGTTTATCACCATGTTAAATTGGCACAACTTAAAATAGCTTCGCATGTAGTGAGCTACTTCTGCTGTGTTTGTGTAACTTAGCTTGCTCCATTTGACTGGGTGGTAGCTTCTGTGTAGTGAAGCTTCTTTCATGGCAGAGGAACTGGTAGCTTAGCTCACTACATTTTCCAAGTAGCTTGCCCAACGCTGCTGGACTCAGACTGTTTGCTTTGTTTTAGTTATTTTCCCATTTAAGTGCTTGTTTTTTGAGTTGTGTTCTGTTGTCCAATGTATAGCACGTGTATATTGCTACAAGCGTCATATAACGTTACCATAACAACACAGTTGGCTTAAGAGGCTACAGGGGTTATAGACTATGTAGTATGGATATTCCAAGCTCTCATCATCAGTGGGAAATCATACACCAGACACCCTTAGAACTAACAAAACCACCCAAAAATCGATGATACGTTTTCACAGACTGTGTCACTCACTGAATAAAGTATAAAGCTCATTGTTTACATACATCTGTATTGTGCTATCATCAAGTTTTTTTTTGTTTTTTTTTAAAATAAAATCTCACAGCCAGTTATTTTGACAGTGGGTCAAAATAATATTGTATGTAAATAACACTAATCTATTCAAGCTGTGTCTGCTGATAGTTTACATTATAGCCTCTATCCTTTGAGCCACGGTTCCAATAAGCAACTAAAGGAAGAGCAGATAAACATGAAGGAAGTGTTGTCATTAGCTGCAAATTCAAACAGGGAAAAAAATAAAATATGATAAAAGAACAAGGAACATTAGAATTAATGGTCTTGTCTGCAATAAACTATGAAGGTAAATTGTTTCAGGTTTATAGAGAGATTGAACAAACATTTAGATGCATTATAGATAATTAATCAGTGTAATGTGTTCCGCTCTGAAATGATGAATTCTAGTGGACCATCAGCCTCCTGCTGGGGTTTGATAATGTACAATGGGACTCACTAATCTGCTCACACTTCTCCATTCTGTGAGGTTTTACACATGAACGCATCAAATCAATGAGTGAATGTTGTGTTATCTGTATCCTTGAGAATAACAACAGCAGACAGACTCAAACCTGCTCCACATGCTTCTCTGTGCAATTTTACAACTTTATCTGATTTTTGCTGCTGTTCTATTGTTGCTGCGTCTTGTGTGCGTAGCGATAATGTGTTTATTTTGCAAACATTGCGCCTCCATCAGCAGAGCCTTCGTGCTGCGCCGAGTGGTGGCGGATCACCAGACCTCGGTAGGTGATAATGATATACAGTGGATGTGTGTCTGATTAGAATCACCTCGGGAACTCGCAGCAATGCATCGATGTGGAAGTTCTCCATCTGCTCCAATTACTCACCATAAGGTTTTTATAAGTGCTTGTAAAGGAATTGTCTATAAACTAAAACCCTTAGCACCTTCCCAGTGTGAACAGAATCCAGAAGCACTGGTGGGAATCACAGCTGGAACAGCTACTACTGCTGTACACACAGAAATGGGATTACTTTGACTGACTACATCTGTGAAGGTCATTTGGTTACATATTAAAGCTATTTCTCACTGACTAACCGTACCTCAAAAGAAAAATTGATTTCATCTTTTTATTACCATTCTGCAAATAGTTGCTTTTATTGACCTCGGCTGCAGAAGGTCATTTACTCAAAGCAGGTTTGCATGAGAAATCTTCTCTTTATTTCTTGTTTCCGCTGTATGAATATAATTAGAAGTTTTTGCTATATTTATTACCCTGCCCCCCCCGAAGGGGAGGCGAGGGTATTGTTTTTGGTTCGGTTTGTTTGTTTGTTAACACTCTAACAGCAAAATTATTGGTTGAATTCATACCAAATTAGGTTTATAGATTGCCAGTGACCCAGAATAGATGTCATTGCATTTGGGAAAAGTAGGTCAAAGTTCAAATTTTAATGAATTTTTAAAATCTTTTTTTTTGTCTCCCATTTGCTTATAGATGCAGTTGGCAACGACGTCACATCTGGGGGCGGGGAAACCCGAGGGGGAACACAATCCTGCTCCCCCGTCCGCTATAATGTAAAAATGCAGAGTTTCAACTTGTTCTGCTAACGCTAACAAGTTGTCATGATGTACTTTGAGTCACTATTGCCTTCTGACATGGATCAATATATTAAAAAATCAAATCCACTGGAGTTGGATTGTTGTCCATACATTTTAGAAGACTGGGCAAATAATCTGACTCGATAGCCTGAAGTGTCATTTCCAGACATCTGCTGATACGTAATGGAGTCACCTGGTAAGGGACTATATCACTTTTGGTATAGATATGATGAATTAAACTTATCATAATTTCAGTTCCTGACATTAAATAAACAAATTAATGTTAATTAATGTTGTTGTTGGTCCAATATGACATGAGGTTATTTTAGGTTTGGACAGAAACAGGCAATAGAAATGTCCTTCAGAGGGTTAGATTTCATTTTATGCTTGGAGTACATTAGAGCAGGCACTTTTTTATAAATATACATATACCGTCCTCAGTAAAGAACTTTAATCAGTACTGAAGACTTTTGTACACAAGTATCTGTACTTCTACTTAGGTAATAAATATTTACTTTTGTAGGTGTTGTGAGGAAATCTACACAAATTACAAATGTAGAACAAAGTTCACTAGCGTTTAAACAGTTAATCTAATATTCCTGATACCCCTGACATAGTCTACGATTGTTTGGAAATGGTTCACATTACATTAAACTGACCTGAAATGAATCGCTGACTGCAGACATACTGTTTTGTTGTTGGTCTGTAATCTGCCAAACTCGTCCTCTCTTCTGATAGCGTGAAGCCATTTTGTCCTCTTTTGTGGTTCCGTTTTATTATTTGGTAAAATGTAAAACTTTAATCGGTGATTTTTTTTGTTTATTTACGGTGCTAAAGGGCACACAGCAACACTTCAGTATTATGGCTAATGGCAAAGACCAGTTTGTTTTCCCCCCTGGCTCTAACGGATGTGACATTTGTGGGCGTTCCCATTGTTGCAGACTGTATCTATAATGGGCGACTTTTCAAATATCTGTCAAAACATCAATTTTATTTCAATTTAGTTCAAACTTATCAAACACATATATAGAGGCAATTGATACGCTGACATCAGCACATGCATAGACATGATGAAATCAAAAGCTCTGTAGTATTTCTGTGGATGTACTAGTGATATTTAATCGGGCTTTTATTGTGACAGGAATCAGACAATAATACTTTCTATGAACAATCAAACAGGCAAAATGCAGAAAATGCAAATACTGCTGAATTTATTAAATTGCTGAATTGCTGTTTTGTTTTGTTTTTTAATAGAATAGCCTTTATTATCATTGTGTGTACAATGAAATTAGGAGTGCAATTCCAGTCAGTGCAGCAATATTAATAAAACACTAGCGCTACAGAAATAAGAATAGAGCAAACATAAAATGACAAAAACTAAAAGTAAGATAAGAAAATATAATAAAAAATCTTTACAATTTAACAAGGTGACATAAGAAAAGAGCTTAGCAGAATAAAAATGAAACTGAACATAAATATGAATTGGTGCAATTTACAGTATCATTTACAGAAGATCCAATTTCATGGAGTATCTAATGTTGTGGTTCTGCAACAGTTTCTTTCCTGTTCCTTCTTCCTTCTTCCTTGCATAATAAAAAATGACAAAATGCTGCAAAAAAAAAAAAAAAAAGTGGAACGAAGATCAGGTCATACCAGATTATAAATGTAATGCATACAAAATCATTATCATAAATACTGGCCAGGATGTTTATTCATCGGAGCTGCAGAAGTTACCAGGATTTACATATTGTGTTTGAAGGAAGTGTGTATTAGAAGCAGGCCTGTATTTACAATATACTCTATTTAAAAAAGAAGACAAAAATCATCACATTTGGTATGAAACCTTGTTTGGATCCACCTATGTTTGCAAGGTCACAAAGGTTTTCACCAAGTAAAAGAGTCATTAATAGAGTTTAATTGTACAAATCTTGTTGCACCTCGGTTTCTGTAAATGAGAACTGTTTTTTATTTGTCTCATCTGACTAGATGGACCCCCTCATGTGCCCCCACCCTACTGCATCCTTACAGACTGGACCTACATCCTCAAATGGTCGTCCATCAGTCCTGGTGCATCTACAGCCTGTCCGTCCATCGGAGTGGATCTCTCCCTCACTGTGGTTCTCCCCGAGGTTTCTCTTTTCCCACTGGGTTTTTGGAGTTTTTCTTTGCAAAGAAGGAGGGTCTAAGGACAAGGGGATGCCTGGGACATTAACCCATTTCATTCATCTGCTGTTTATTTGACTGTTGTTTGTTTTCATATCCAACTAATTCTGTAAAGCCCTGTGAGGCAACTTTGTTGTGATATAGGGCTCTACAAATACAATTGAAATTGAATTTGTTTGCGCTAACCTTCACCCAGCTGTTAAATGACTCCTGGTTTTTATTTATGGACATATGATATAAAAAAGAAGATAAGATAAGATGAGATGAGATGAGATGAGATGAGATAAGATGAGATGAGATAAGATAAGATAAGATAAGATGAGATAAGACTTCATTGATCCAACTGTAGGGAAATTTCAGTGTTAACAGCAGCAAAATGCAAATAACAAGGTGCACAAAAGACAAGCAGAAACATACAAGAGTAAAACATGAAATATTCAATATGCTATTTATATTACTTTTACTATAGAGTGAGAAGACAAGTGTGAACGTCAAACACATGGTAAATAATTATTTTTGTGAGGCTTTGCTTTGCAGATTGCGTTGTACACCATACATACTCCTGACTTATGATGCATTTATGTTGTGCTGCTAATACAGTCATGGAAAAAGTATTAGACCACCCCTTGTTTTCTTCAGTTTCTTGTTCATTTTAATGCCTGGTCCAACTAAAGGTACATCTGTTTGGACAAATATAATTATAACAACAAAGATAGCTCATAGCAGTTTCATTTCAGAGCTGATATCTATCCATTTTCCATGTTCTCTTGATAATAACCAAAATCCTTTAATCAATATCTTTAACATTGTACTGCCAAAAACAGTGCTTTTAGGCATTCTGTGTTTTCTGTCTGTTTTAGTCACATGATACACATAGGAGTTAGTACTTGATTGTATAACCATTGTTTTTGATGACTTTTGATGGTCTAATAGTTTTTTTTCCACAACTGTATGTAGGTATTGGAGAACAAAATGTAATGGAATGAAGGGTAGAATGAACACTTTTGGACACTGGGTATTTTTCAACTTCTGCGTACATATTTTATAAGTTCAAGGTACGTATACCCTGTTGACCATCTTTATAAACTCTTAAATAATGTGTAATAGAACAGTTAACATGAGCACCACTTACTGTATTACCCAATATGTGTTCACACCCCCTTTTTGTAAAGTCTACAAAACTATCAAAAACAGACAGGAGCAGCATAAGTGAAGGCTCCACAGTGGGAGTCAGTGTGTGTTTGTGGCTGAGGCGTGTCTGTAACGTACACTGAAATGGTCCTGTCCTCATTGCTTTCTCACTCAGAGAAGAGCAGCGAGGTCACAACGCTTCACTGAGGTCCGCACAGCTCCAGGGCCGTCTTCTAATGAGGCAGCCTTTTCTTCAGGCACATCATCAGACGGCCTAAGTGGAGTTCAGATTAGAGACACAGGAGAGGAAAGCCGACCACGGAGCTGCCCTTGTACCTCTACACAGAAAACACAGACGCAATTATGCGTGGTTGAGGGTTTTGTTTGACCTTTGTGTCCACTGACAGTCTGTCCAGTAATGAAGAGCGCAATAATAACCTCAAAGATTAGTCTGTAGTTTATGGACCGTGTCTGTCTCACTGTGGGTGACTGACGACAGCAGATGCATGAAATATGCCAGTCTGCCTTAGTGTTATGTCCATTTTCCTCCAGTGATAGCCAGAGGTGCTGAAAGGCCACACATTCTTTACTCTGGTAGAAGCATAGACATTAGTGTAAAAAAAAAAAAAAAAAAATACAACTCTAGTAAGAAAAAGTACAAATTCCTCTTGTTTACTGCAGCAAAAATGAAAAGTATAGGCTCTTAAACTATTCTGAAAAGACATTTTCAGGCTGATTTTATTGATTTTCATTGCCCTTGTTTTTAGCTGTTTTTCCTTTTAAATTTTCTACTATAACTATTTATGATAATTTTTAAACCTTTTTAGCACCATAAAACTGGAAACATTTGCAATTCTTATTGCTGCGTCATGTTTTTACTCATTAATGTACCCCCACACCATTGAAAATGGGGGGTTTTACTCAATGTGTTTTCCATAAAGAAAAAATGTTCCTTTTGAAAAACATTTATGTGCAAAGTTAAATGAATCTCATTTAAAGGAGCTGCATGTAAGAATCATGTTCCCAGTAATCATAAAACAGCCCTGACTGTCACCAGACATTAAGGAATCATGTTCATTTCAAATACTGGTATCACTAACAGTAGTAGTCCAGCCAGAATATTCACATTTGAAAAGCTAAGTGGCAGCCCCTAAATAATGTTTATGTTGTCATTTTGTGTTTTGGTCTGATGCTCCACCCCTAGTCAGGGGGGAGGGGACACTACACTACAGTATTTTGAATGTGACTGCAGTACCAGTTTTGGCCACAAACATACATACGACTCCTTAAAGTACAGCCCGATTAAGTTCATAGTGTCTACTAGAGCTTACAAAGATTTATTTATCTTTTTTGTCAGACAGATGGAAAAACCTGCATAAAACAGCTGTCAGTGACACGTCACAGTAACATCAAAGGGCCTTTCTGAGGAAGGCTTCACACTGTAGCCAAAACATGTCAAGGTAAAAAATGAACTAAATTCCATCTGTCCTTAAAGTGTAATAATGTAAAGACTATTAAACCATCAATAGTGAATCTTCACCATTAACTACTTTGCTTGTTTTTTGATGTTTTTCTTGTCTCATCCTTTATCTTGTTTTCATCTTTAAATGTTTGCTGTGCATGACTAAAGGTTTGTCTTTTTTATGTTGTTCCATTGATTTAATTTAAAATCAGTCGATAATTCCCCTCAAATGCATTAAAACCAAAATAACAAACCTGCTTTAAGAAAGGAGCAAAAAACACAGATGTGTGTGTTAAAATATAAAGATTCAAAGAAAGAAATAGTCATTATAATAACTACTTAATGTACATATACAGATGAAAACTGTACCTTAAATACAGTAATGAAGTATTTGTGTTTATTTGCTAATCCCTACTATCCTGGTATGAGTCCTTTACCTCATATCCTTAGTCTGTCCAGGACTTGTAGGAATAGTATTAATTTCATGTGGATTTATCCCAGAATCCTCACCCAGTTGTCCATGTGAAGAATATGTATACAGGGAGATATTACTGCAAAAACAAGGTTTATAAATTATGCGGACTGGAGTCGATTTAGGTGAACTGCCCCTGCAGGAATTACAGATTCAGAACACAGAAAAATATGGAATGCAGTTTGCAGAAATTAAACTAGTGGCTACTACATGCATACATGCAACAGAGTATAGAAAACTGTATTTGGCCTGAGGTGCAATTAGAAAATGCAGACTGCAACCACAGTTGAAGCTGGAGTTCTTGATAGTTTTTTGGCATGAATTAGCATTAATTCCATAGTTACCTTTCAGCAGGTTGTAATTCAAGTTTTTGAAAGGACTTGGGAAGTTGTATCTGTGGACACTTGTAATTTTGTCCATTCATAAGTGCTTTCAGACAGGTAACAAGCAATTACTCTGTTTCTCAGCTTGGAAATGTGCATTCACCTTTCTTTCAGCTCATTCAGTTCAGTCATGCATACATTCATTTACTTCCTGAACCACTTTGTCCTCAAAGGGGTCGTGAGGATGCCAGAGCCTACCTCAGCAACCAAAAGGAGGGGTACACCTTGGACATGTCACCGGGCCAGTGTAGGGCTGACACTCACTCTCACAGTGACAATTTATGATACACATTTGGATGGAAAGACAAATATTACAGTGTGATATGCTTTATTTTGATCCTCTAATGCAGGGGTTGTCAAAGTCAGTTTAGCTCAGGGGCCATGTACAGCCCAATATGATTCAACATTCAAGAATTTTTATTGTCATTATGTGCACATAACAAATTTTTACTTGCAGGTTCTTGGCTAGATAAAAAAATAATACAAACACTAAGGAATATATATATCAAGACTATGGACATTATATCCATCCATCCATCCATTTTCTGAACCCGCTTTATCCTCACTAGGGTCACGGGGGTCGCTGGAGCCTATCCCA
>JAPQRP010000005.1:10060814-10075251 GCA_037367295.1 Apogon hyalosoma
GAGGACAGAGAGGAGGAGGAGCAGAGAAGAGGACAGAGAGGAGGAGGAGAAGAGAAGAGGACAGAAAGGAGGAGGAGAAGAGAAGAGGACAGAGAGGAGGAGGAGCAGAGAAGAGGACAGAGAGGAGGAGAAGAGGACAGAGAGGAGGAGGAGAAGAGAGGAGGACAGAGAGGAGGAGGAGCAGAGAAGAGGACAGAAAGGAGGAGGAGAAGAGAAGAGGACAGAGAGGAGGAGGAGCAGAGAAGAGGACAGAAAGGAGGAGGCAGAGCAGCACATTTGTGCTTTAATCCTGGGTTTAAGATTAAAGTTAAGGTCAGATCCAAGCTAAACTACATGATGCCCATAAGCCCGAGACTTAGGGTTAGGGGGTGGGTAGGGTAAGGGCAGGACTAAATGATTCCACCTTCTGCTCTGGAGGGGTATTGCAGATGGGATTCCTACATAAACCCATCAGGTTGTGTTGACATAAAGGAATCTTGTAGTTTTAAGGATTTTGTATGTGATGTTAAAACTACATGATTTAAAAATGTTTACCCACAAAACATGAATTGATATTACAGAACCTACATGTTAAACTTGTGTGGTTAAAACAAACACCCATGTTGCTTTTTTTGAGTGTAGAAAAGTATATCATGTCATAAAAAGAAGTAGCTAAAAATAATACACATTCATACCCACACACTCTAACACAATACACACTCCACTGTTTTCTCTGCACATACACTGCTAATGTACACATTAGGGTTCAGAACATTAAAGATGATTGATCCACTCACTTATGCTATTATGACATTGCTTTTTGTGATTATTTTATAAATACTAAAAGTTAATCTTAATATTTTAGCACGCCTGACCAAATGGTACTATCCATAGCTCTTGACAGGAGATTTAATTCTACATACATTAAACATTATACTTAATCATGAGCATAAACAATAAATCCTCTCATCCAGAATCTGAAAAGTAAGTCAGTCACTACTGCTCTTTAATATAACCACCAAAGATTTGTCTCTATCTGTCACTTTTCTGGGTTAAGTCCCTAAAAGTCAACCAAACATCCTCTGCCACCAGTACATGCTTGTCCACATGGGTACACAGCAAACTGTTTGGTCTTTTTTGGTTTGAATAGTTTTGACCTGAGACATGTTTTTATATGACAAAAGGAGGACAAAGACCTTTCAGCACTGACTGTTGATGTAAAACACTTTGATCACCTCCAGCAGTGGAGCTGTGCCACAGGTGGTGCATTCACTACCGATGCCACCGATACCCTTTGACCTGCTTCAAAAGCCTGTAATGTATCTGGCACCATATCAAACTGGGTACTCAGACCGTCAAAATCCCTCTTACGGAGTGCCATTGTGGAAGATGTGAAATTGATCAAGTCCCTTTTAGTTGCAGATACAATCGGACACTCCAGGTCAGCCGCCACACGCAGGTCTCAGCTCAAAACACTGTTCCAACTCTCCATCAGATAGATCCAAAACTTCAAAGCATCGCCTCCTGAAATCCACAGGGATCTGGAATGTGTCTGTGGGCTTTCCAGCATCCAGTCCTACATACCGTTTTTGTTGCCTAGGTAACACAGGGGCATCTGTCTCTCAAGTACGCAACCATTTTTTTTTTTTTGTAGAACTCATCAAAATCACAGTTTGTCTTTCTTTCATTGAAACAAACAAGAGTGTGCACCCTATAATGATATGTTTACAGGCAGAGTGCACAGAGTCCTGGACAGTTGTTTAATGGGAGGAAGACACTTCAACCCAAGGTTCAGGCAAAAAAAAAAGGTACAAGAAAAAAACAAAAAAAAAGAAAACAATACAAGACAAGATTCCCATCAGCATCCCTGTGTGATTCTTCATTCATTTCTGTTTAAGGACAGGGTTCACGGCACTGGTGTGTACTGCCCATTTTATTGATCAAATGTAGGTTATTAGTACCTTGGTACGATTCTTTTTGGATTTGGAACTTGTTGCTTTGTTGAAGTGACTGCTTCACAACATCATTTCCAACACTTTTCTAATGCATTTTTCCCTACATCTTGCAAGCAGAAACTAAGACAATGTACTGGACATAACTGAACTGAACTCTTAATAACACCATCACCAAATACACTGCCTTGTCACTTTATCCACCTTCTGATTAAGAATGCACTGTTAATTACTTGCGCTATCTGCACGGAACCATAACTGGTACCATTATAGTTTCACTCAGACCATTAGTTTTGTCCACACTGTATATTTTGCAGCTTTATCTTACTTGTTTATTCTCTATCTTGTTTATTTATTACCCCGTCCCCTGGAAGAGGAGGCAAGGGGTATTGTTTTTGGCTCGGTTTGTTTGTTTCTTTATTTGTTTTTTGTTTGTTTCGTCATTTGTTAACTCCGTAGTAACAAAACTATTGGCTGAATTCATACCAAATTAGGGTTCTAGATTGCCAGGGACCCAGCATAGATGTGATTACATTTTGGGAAAAGTAGGTCAAAGTTAAAATTTTTAATGATTTTTTTAAATCTTTTTTTTTTTTTCTGCCATTTACTTATAATGGGCGAAATTTCTAATGTCTATAAAAACATCAATTTTGTTTCAATTTACTTCAAACTTGGCACATATATAGAGGCAACTGACATGCTGACATCAGCACATGCATAGACATGATGACATCAGTTGGATCCATGCAAAAATAAGCTACAATATGTGTGAGGGGCAGGGTTTGTTGTGCCTGGCACCACTTGTTTTATTTTATTTTATTTTATTTTATTTTTTACTCCATGCTTCTTATTTGCACCAAACCGCTGAAACAAATTCCTAGTAATGTGAACCCTGTTTACTTACATGGCAATAAACACAATTCTGATTCTGATTCTAATAAATGGATGAAGAACTGACCTGTTTAAAACTTGCCACAAATCCATGGGAAAGGTCAGATGTATTTGCAGCCCATAATGTACCTGTTGAAGGGGATGAGAAACAAACCAATGATATCTTTGTTGTTTTTATTAAGCCAATGGAACGGAACCACAGGCTAATTCTTCATTGATTCTGGTCTCATCAGCTTGGCTCATTCTATAGAACTCCCCATGAATAGGCCCAACTGGAATAGCACAGAATGAGACACTCAATTGATCACCTCATTGATTATCTCATGGTTTATGCGGTTTCTGTCAGCTAACCACAATTTCAGTTCAGCCCTGAGCATGTTATTCCTACAATTTATAGAGATTCTATTCTTTGGATCAGTGACACCATGCCGTGACCCATGAGGTAAATAATGGAGGCTATCTTCTTGAAAAGCATTTGGCATCATTGCACTTGTTTAGTTGTCAAACTGGGACACAAGCAGTCGCTGGGATGAATGCTACTTTCATGTTTCCCAAAAGAACACACCTCATTTTTCTAGAATCAGAATCCCGGAGGAAGCCTGCTGCTTTCACTCTACACTGATCCCGGAGCTTTACTGGCCCAAAGCTGACACTTTTGCTCTGGTGTGACATAATGTTGACCTGGGGAAAACTTTGAACCACTGTGGCTGAACAGATCGGTGTTCTGTGTTGTGTCTTATACATGTTTTGTACCCGTGAGAACAGCTGGGTCGTCTGGATGGTTGGACATAGATCTTTACAACACCCGCTGGAGCTGCCAGGTTAGAGGAAGTGGGAACAGTGGTTAAAAGATAGTGGAATAGACAGAAACTGGCTGACAAATACAGATTCAGATTTATTCTCCTCCTAATGGTTGACTGAAATCATACATCATAACTATTACTATTACTAAGACTATTACTGTCGCTATAACTAATACTATTACTTACATGATTATTATTATTATTGAAACATTAGCCACTAGCTTCTATATAGTAGAATATATTGCATTCTGATGGATGGAATGGAAACAGTGTGTGACTGATATACTACATGTGTCGATGAACAGATGACATCTTACCCCGCCCCCCGAAGGGGAGGTAAGGGGTATTGTTTTTGGTTTGGTTTGTTGATTGTTTCTTTGTTTGTTTGCTTGTTAACACTCTAGCAGCAAAACTATTGACTGAATTCTTTTTTTCCCCCATAACCTTTATTTAAGCGACACCAAGTGATGAGAAAATGTATGCACAATAATATACAATATTTACATTAAATCATTATAATGTGGGGGAAGGGAGGGGGTTGGGGGTTAAGATATATAACATGTGATTTACAAAAAAACCATCTAAATGTATGACTGGCCAAGTAGTATATATCTATGTCCTGTCTTGGTTGTGTAAATGTTTTGTGTGTAGTGAAGTGTGTAAGATGTGTATGTGGTGTGAATGCTGTGATGTGAGCTTGTCAAAAAAGAAAAAAAAAAAAAAAAATCAGGGATATGACTGAAGTTAATATCCCTATTGGTTGAATTCATACCAAACTGGGTTTATAGTGGCAGTGACCCAGAATAGATCTGATTACATTTTGGGAACAGTAGGTCAAGGTAAATTTTTTTAATGAATTTTTTATATATTTTTTTTTCTCCCTTTTACCTATGATGATGGAAATTTAAAATGTCTATAAAAACATCAATTTTGTTTCAATTCACTTCAAACTTGGCACATATAAAAAGGCAATTGATATGCTGACGTCAGCACACGCATAGACATGATGACATCAGCTGGATCGATGCCAAAATAAGCTACAATACATGTGAGGGGCGGGGTTTGTTGTGCCTGGAACCGCTTGTTAATGTTTGGTATTCTAAAGTAGATCAGACCTGGGTCGCCTTCATAGGAGTTTTAAGACAGGTAGAGGGGTTCAATATGTGACTGACACCTGAAATTACTGATCAGATTCTGTAAGACGTGATGCTACTGCTCTAATCCTTGACTTGACACAGAAGCTTGGAAATGTGGCTTCACTTTCATTTAAATTCTGAACCTGTTCACAAATATGGCGTCTATTGCTTGACCTAACAGTCAGCACAAATTTGTCTCTCCCAGCATCATTTGAGTGGCATAGGAAAAAGACGTGCTTGATATGATATTCCAGAGGGGGATGCACCACAGAACAAGGACACATAAAGAACACATTCTCCGTGGTTGG
Organism: Apogon hyalosoma; assembly: GCA_037367295.1. NCBI lineage: Eukaryota > Metazoa > Chordata > Actinopteri > Kurtiformes > Apogonidae > Apogon > Apogon hyalosoma. The sequence continues at coordinate 10,065,884 of JAPQRP010000005.1, forward strand.
TTTATTTAATAATGGCAGCCTTCAAGTCAAAGCACACACATATATAATCTTCTGCTGTTAGAGGCGAGAACACAAAGCTAAACAACTTGTTTTTTTCTCCTCAGTGGTTTGTTTCCAGGAAACCAGTAAAATGCGAGGAAAGGCAGGGTTTATTTGTACAAGACATTTCATACCCAGGACAAGACGCTTTATAAGAAGCATTGAAAACAGCAAGATCCTAGCAAAACACCACAGCTATAACATTTGAGCTGTGAGATTAAATATAGGCCACAGAAGCATTTGTAATTGTATTCAATGGACTGACCTTTTTCATTTGGTTAAAACAGAATATTTATATTATATAAACCATCATGTTGATGCGAATAACTTTAACTACCTCTTCTGAAAACATGGTTTCTGCTGAAATCGTGTCATATCTTTATCTGCAATGACGAAGGAACAATTCCAATAATTCCACACTTCACATGTCATTGACTATATCTTTTATTCATATCATCAAAATAAATAAATACAACAGAATACAATAAATAAACACAATATGATAAAATAAGTAAATAAAAAGGAAATTTATGTGAATAAATCTGAATAAAATATGACTAAACATTATAGCTTGTTGACATTAAATACTCTGCAAGTTTATTCTAGATTTAACATGCATAACACATAACATAACACATGTCCATTAGCTGATATGCAATCATTTTTGTAATTTAATGGTAGAAGATTTATACTGACCAGACAAATATATAAATATACTGATATTAATAAAAAAAAAAAAACAAAAAAAAACTGTTAAACTTCAAATTCTCATCTAGCAGCATTTTTACACACCCTTTACATGTGTCTCCAAACATTCAGCTGAAACTTCATGTAAAACTTGTCAGAGGTGTTTCTTTCTAGTTTCTTTCTGACCTTGTGACCTGGTTCATCCCACTGTAGGTCAGTAGGATTTAGACTCCGGCCGACTGTTTTCTCTCTAAATAACCCTTACAGATTTGCATGTTTTATGTCATTGTGTTTATTTCATGGTGACATTAGTATTAAAGAATGGAATGGTAGCCATGCCTCATAACCTCACCCGTGTCGATGCTGTTCTAATTGTTTTTCATGCATTAATGCACTGAATCATGGTCTATAACTCTATATTGGTAAATGAATTAGCATATTATGTTGTTGTAAACAGAACCCTTCGAAGTTGGATATAGCTTTATGTATTTCAACCAAAATCTGCTGTTAGGGAGGAATGAATATAACATTTTTTTGTACCTACATCTGTACATTTATGTATTTGTTTGGTTAAATGAATCTTTGTTTGTTGCATATAAACAGTAGGACCTTACGACGTAAGAGTGGGTGTTTCTGAACTTTTGACGGGCTCTTAATGTCATACATAAAGTCCAACACTTCAGAAACTCCTTCACATCTCACTCTTTTCCAGCTCTACCCTCTTAACTCCAAAAAAAGAGATGGCTGAAGTGTATTCTGTGTGTTCCCACTTTCTCCACTGTGTCTTTGATGGGTTTTGTGGAATAGGAGTGAACAGTTTTTAACACAAGTTTTGGCAGTGGCACACATTTTGCTGCTTCGCTGTTTGTTTGATATTTTTTGACGTGTTTCTGAAGTACACCAAAGAACAATTATGAGCACTTTTAAGAGACTTTTATTTGCAAATAAATCACTCAGTCAATTTGTGTTCCTGCCAAAGCTTTTGGCCAGGACTGTATGTACCAACAAATCAGAGAATGTCCAGTACTTGAACACACCAGCTGGGAGAGTTAGGGTAAAATTATTCCCAAAGAGTAAAGGGTGTAACCGCTTCTGTGACTTACTTTACATACAGTATATTGTCTTTTTTTTTTTTTTTTTTTTTTGTTATGTCTGTGGGCTTAAATGTTTGTTACTTAAGCTTTGGCTCCTGACTCCTGACCACGTCTTCCTGACCGCAGCCTCAGACTCCAGCTCCAGAACCTCTGCCTCTTGCTGACCATTATCTAGTGAAAAGGTCATTGCGGTGTGACTCATCCACCTGCTGTGTGTGATGGGAATAAATGAAGGCAGGGAGCTTTGTTGAAAGCAGATGAAAGAGTGAAGAACAAAGCATCAGAGCGGCAGGCAGTTGAGAGGGCTGGACCTGCTAAATGGATGACTGAAGATAAAGAGCAGATGCTGGATTGGATTTGGAATGAGAATAATCTCACAGGCTTGTAAGATTATAGGATTATTGTGAAATATGGACATTAGCCTGTGGCCTCATGCCTGCTCAGTGGAGAAGACTGTTAATCTAAATACAGTATTCATCAAAGCAAAAAGAATGCAGTTATAAAAAAAACATTTGTTCTGTTTCAACAGCTCCACTGTTCAGGACTAAAGCTGCAGGGTGAAGGAATAGGGGAGAAAAAAAAGCACTTCTCCTCTCTGTCAAAAGAATCTTACAGAATCGTGTAGATTTTCTGCAGCCTGTAAACAGAGTCAAGAGGGGGTGAAGAAGTCTGATGTCCTCTGAGATTACACAAATGATACGCTGAAGAGTAATTACAGAATCAGCCTTTAATGCCATAAGGTTAAGGTCAAGTTTATTTATAGAGCACATTTAAAACAACGCAAACTGCCCAAAGTGCTATCTGCAGATTCACATGCAAGATACATTAAAAACTAAAATAAGAATAAATACAATATATACTAAAAAAACAAACAAAAACAAAACAAAAAAAACAGATACACAGTAACAAGATAAATAGCATCTAAAAACACAACCAGAAGAATAAAACAAATAAGTAACACGCTTGTTTTAAAAGCCAGTGCAAATAGGTGCATCTTTAAAATAGATTTTAAGTACTCAACTGACTGTATATGTGACACGTTGGGGCAGAGAGCATCATGCATTGAAGCTTTATAAAAAATAAATATATATTATAGATCCAGGAAATAAGGATTTTGCAAAACCCACTTTACATGCGCAGTAAAATATCACTAATTTAGATGAACTTGTGTGTATCGATGTCATCTCTCACCAGTTTCACTGGTATTTTTTATTTGCGACAGAATAGATGATTTATGTTCATCTTGTCTATGTTCAGATTAATATGTTTATACTTTACTTAGTATATATACATTTTCTTTAGTTTAACATCTTTCTTATCCATACATTTTAACCCATAAAGACCCAGTGCTACATTTGTGGCAGTTCCTAAATGACCTTTCTGAAGTGATTTATCACCATTTATTATTATATTATCCTCTATATTTTGTGTTTTTTTTTTTTTACTCTAAATCATGTATTTTCCTACATTTAATTATAATGTAATGTAATGTCAAAAATGTAAATTCAAAAGTTATTATATCAAAACAGAGAAAACTGAAGAAAGGCTGAGTTTTTCAGCAAAATCTATCATTAATTGAACATAAACCCAGTGTGTCCATCCACTGTCATTGCTCCAACTCCATGGGTTTTACTGGTGAATCAGTGTTGTAGAAGATGATGGTGTTTCCATGGTAACTATGGAGCCTCTGAACGTCCAAATGGGTCATATCTGATGAGCACGAAAAGATGACAAACTGCATTTTACACCAATTGTTTACATGTATTGATAGGATTAATGGATCAACAGTTAAACATTTTACAACAGTAGGTGTTTTTGTTGCCAGTGGATGTTTGGGTCTTTATGGGCTAAAATATGTTTTGAGGGAATTATTTAATTTTTTTTAACTTTACATTATTGTGCGCCTTCCCTTTGTCATCAGTGATTTCCACCAAAATGGATGGGATAATAATGCAAAAAAAAAAAAAAAGACAATTCCCTGGTGCAATATCGCTGCATATCATGTTCAATGAAAGAAACAGAACCAAAACAGCTAAAGAACGTGTAAAATGACAGATAAGACACAAGATGAAAATAACTTGAAAGACGTTAAAGGGGCCATATTTAGCTAAACCCACTTTTATTAGTCTTTGGTTCATTTATTTGTGTATTTGGACCCTAATAGTTCATACAGTTTGAATTTGAACCCTCCAGGTGCTGCAAAGCTATCTTTAGATTCATTTTGGCAAATAACAAGTTGATTTCTACAACCTGTTTTAATTCCTGCTTAATTTGTTACATTTTATAACTAGTTACGTCACGACGTTTGCACATATGAGGTCCAGACTTCAGATGAACGTTTCTCCGAGTACGACATAACTGTTTGTCAGCAGCAGCAGTTGTAGTCCAAACTGAAAATATGTCCAAACTTCGAGCCAATTACCTAAAATGTTGTTGGTTGAGCGGGACAGAGCAGCACAGTCAACAACCTGGAAGGGGCGGGGCATGTGCATTTAAAGGGCCAGCGCTCAAAACGGCCTTTCTGGTGTCATTACTCAGAAATAGGGTTGAAGATGGACCTGTGGAGTTGAATTAATGAAGAATTCAGACCCAAGCAGAGCATTTACAGTTTATGTGGAGCACAGGGAAATGTTTAAAAATGCATAATTCCACTTAAAAAAGCAAAATACCACACCTTTAACAGGACAAAAAAACAAGACAAGATGTATTAAGACAGACACGATGTCAAAGACACAATATGAAAGTCACATAAAGGACATAATAAAAATGTCATTAACTAGACGAGAGGAAGATCAAGACACAACAAGATAAAAGTGAAAAAGGGAGAACAGATGTGAAATGGAGACTTTATTGTAGAGAAAAGGCGTTGTAATGTTTTCACTTCTGCTGACATTGGATTGAAGTTAATGGTCATTATTTTCAGTCCGTTAGTTTGATGTGAGGTTCGGTTTGCTTTAATAAACCAGAAACACACACAGCCTGTAGAAATGACCTATTATTTTTGTGGTACTTTTAGTGCATTTCAAAGCCTGTACTTTTCCACTTTTAATTTTACATGAGAAAAAGTAAAAAAATGTTGTAATTCACACATTTTTCTGTTTTTCTGACATTGGAGCAAGTACTAAAATAGTTTCTTTTCAGACATAGAACATATAATACTGCTGAATTTGTGAGGTCTGTAAAGAGGCAGTGTCTCTCAAATAAAGATTACGGTTCCATTATTCCTTCAGTTTCATTCATGCACAGTTGAACATTTTTTATAATAAATACATGAAATGTTTGACATGCAGTTTGCGTTGAATTTAAGGTGTGTTGGGTTTCTTGTACTAAAGAGAGGAGAGCCTTATGTCTAAAGTGGGATGTTTCTTTCTCTCTTTTTTCATCTTATGACCTTCAGAAACAAAGCCATTCAATGAAAAAGATTCATCCACATGACTGGCAGCATGTAAACTTTCTGACTTCGAAAACACTTTTTTTTTTGCTTTATATTTTCTGTACTCGTGAGAAAACCGTTTCGCTGAAGGTTGCTGTAGGTTTCCACAGAGACGCTTCTGTACTGCATGACCTTCAGCTTAGTACTGAATAAAAAATGGCCTTTTCTTCTTGAGTAAGAGCGCTGACAAACGATTGGCCTCATGGAATGAATGTTCCTGGGGTGATACTCCATGAGGAGGATGGCCTGACCATCCACTCCTATTGATCACTGGTTCTGTTCATGTTGCAGCATTAATGTGTAAAATGTGATGATTGGATGGAATGGAGGAATTTCACAGTGCAGATGCACAAAACCTGGATATGTTATATCATGATATGATATTGTGAAAAATTATTGTTTATGAGCAAAACACAACAGTTCACAATGTTTTAATGTTTTTTCATGCTGTTTTTTACTCTTAAGCTAGATCAATAGTGTTTTATAACAAGCACCTATATGACAATGTGAGCAATTTGCCCACTGTACCATCGATAAAGTCATGTATAATTGATACGACAGTTACATGATAGAACTATGTTGTAATTGTAACCAAATTGTGATGTGTTATGTATTATTGTACAGGAATGCTGATTTGTTGATTTGAGGCACTAGGACACAATTTACAAATAACTATTTAACAGGCAGAAAGTTTATTCAGTGATTGGTCACAGTCACACTTACAGTATTTGTTGAACTGTCTTTAGTTTTGACAATAGGACACATGCATCATTCTGTCATTTATGACATAAAACGTTTATACAGCGTCACAATGAATGTCGCAACATTTATTTCTGTTGAATTGCCTTAATGTTTTCACCAAAATCTTGCAAAAATGAAGAACAGTCAGACCAATGTGTAAACTCTTCACCATCATATCCAAAGATTCTCAATGTGGTTCAGGTCTGGACTCTGTGGTGTCCAATCCATGTGTAAAAATGATGACCCATGCTCCCTAAACCACTCTTTAACAATTGTATCCTGATAAATCTTAGTATTGGCATGTTGGAATATATCTGTATTGTCAGGGAAGAGTTCAGACCTGGTCATTCAGTATATGTGGACATACAGTATACTGTCAACCTAGACCTGACCAACTGAAACAACCCCACATCACGTCACTGCCCCCACCGGCTTGTACCTTAGGCACTTGGCATGATGGGTAATCACTTCATTTGCCTCCCTTCATCACTCTGGAACAGGTTCGATCTGGACTTATCAGACCATGTGCCCTTTTATCATTGAAACACAGTCCAGTCTTTATTCTCTTTACAAACAGATGTTTTTTTAAGAAAGGAGAAGCTACTCACTGTATCAGTTAAAGAACATGGAGCATCACTGCAGTAATCACCTAATGGAAAGCTCGGAACTATTTACAGAGTTAAACCCAATCCTTCTTTTTGGACAAAGCTGAATATAAAAATAAAACAGTGTGTTTTCCCTATAAAAATACTAATCATTAAAGCATTTCAAGACACCCTTTAAGTATTGGCTCACCAGAAGAATAAATCTAAACAAAAGACACCAGACATTTCATATCACTTTCAGGATTAATCTAGAGAAATGTGACCTCTTATTCTTATTATTATGGTTTGTAGTGCCACGTCCTCCTGAGACCTAGTAATGCATTGAGTTTTAAAGCTTTGTTTAACCCATAAAGACCTGCGACCAAACCCATCTACTGATATAAATGTTTAATACCATTTGATCTATTAATCTTATCGATACATGTAAATAACTTGTGTAAAATACAGTTCTTCATTTTTCATGGTCATCAGATATGACCCATTTGGACGTTCAGAGGCTCCGTAGTGAACATGGAAACACTGTCATCTTCTACAACATTGATTCACCAGTAAAACCCATGGAGTTGGATCAATGACAGTGGATGGAGACACTTGTTTTTGTGTTCAGCTATTGATATCTTTACTGAAAAAGTCACTTTTTCTTGGTTTTCTCTGTTTTCGATATAATAAAACTCAACTTTAATCTGAGTTTAAAAGAATGTCTACATGATCAGTGAATTAAATATAGGAAAATACATGATTTACACTGAAGAAGCACAAAATAAAGAAGATAATACACAATCAATAGTGATAAATCACTTAAGAAAGGTTAAATATTGAAAAAAAATAATAGAACTAACACAAAAGCAACACTGGGTCTTAAAAAATGCTGTCCGCAGCAAAGGACATTCCATAAAAAATATTTCAAAATGTATAAATCTGAAAAAAACAAAAAACTGTTGCAACACGCTGTTTCCAATCACAGCAATTTTTTTTTAATTAAAAAAAGCCAAAACTTTTACTTTCCAGGGTCTCAGGTTGACATAGAATACATAAACTAGCCCTCTTTCAGTTTAAATTTTTCTATGGGCTAATAGTCCCTATTATAGTGTCTGAAGATTTTTGAGTAAGTGAAATAAATAATTATCTGAGGCTGTGCTGAGGCGTGGAATGCATGAACTTCATCATGCTGTAGAAAAATGACAACTTTATAAGGCAAAGCACTAAAGCAAATAAAAATGGAAATGTCTCAGTGGGTTCTTGATTTTGACGTTATCCCATCCGACTACTCCAGGACGAGTACATACTGTGAAACGGCCTGTATCCATTTTAATTGTCTCCACAGTTCACTTCACTTACTGTTGCTTGCTTGAGGTTCTAGTGTGGCTACATTTCAGGCCTCAGGGTTTTCAGCCATCATCGGGTCAATACCGGCTGTCACTCAATCACACAGACAGCCAGAGCCTTTTTCCTCATTTTTTTCCCCTACAAAGACCAGAGTGAAGAAGTACTTATCTTTAAAACCCATTCATCCAGGTGCATCGTAAACTTAGTTTTACTCCGTTCCAGCTCTATTGAGAGCAACAATAGCCCCGTCCAGAAGGATGAAGACCATTACGTAGTGCAGTATGCTGAAGAACCATTGATCAGAGGCAGCTCTTAGCATGGGGCAAACCAGCAAGGGGAAAATGAGGAGGTGTTATCGCTCTTATTACATGTATTGATCAGTGGTGCGAGATATATGGCTTTCTACAATGATACCATCTGTCATTTCAGGTGCAGAGACCAGTTGAGTTCCCCTTCTCTCTGGCCCGGAGTTTTGGCGTAAGAGGAATGTGAGCTGTCGTGTAAATGGCAGGGGAGGAGAAGATATCCAGGCGTACAATAGAAAAGCCATCCCGGGGCCATTTGTAAAACATGCCTTTGTTCTGTTTTGTACTGCAACCTCAATGATGATAAGGCGTTGATTGAATTTGGGTTTTCCATTCCATTGTATTGTAGTGTTTGGTCTGATGCCTTGAACACTGATTTCCACATTAATGTCACTTACCAAGACACATGCAATTACTTATGGTACAGGCTTTTCCCACTACATCCTCATACCTAAATGGCAGAATAGGTACATCGCCAATCACTCCCAAAATTACATGTACACTACAGTGCAAAAGTCACCTCTAGGTTTGTTGTTTTTGCAGGGTTGAACTGAGCATGCATATTCATTCTCATTTGTGTTTCTTCAGATATAACAAGAAAATACACAGCCTTAAAAGGCACGCAACAACTGAACTAAATGGGTTTTGACCCCTGACCCCATGACAAGGCACAGCGCAAACAGTTACAAACATCTGACGTGTGTTGAATGAAAACTGGTAAAGCAATAAATCTCATATTTTCTAAACAGAAGGGTTAGACATGAAGTGCAAAGAGAGGTCACACAAAATGCAACCATTTTGGTTTATAGAAGCTGTTTTTCTTTCCTGTGACTTTTATTTTGACTCCTGTACATACTTCACAGATACTAAGAAATAAACATGTGTGGTCATTAGAACTTTACTAAACAAACAGACCTAATGTCTGCACATAGACGATACATTCCATGGACAGAATTTTAAAGAATGTTATGTAACTGTTTTCTTTATTTTTTTTGCCATTTAAGTTTTTATTGATTTTGTCATATTTTCATACATTTCCAAAAATGAAAAAAAACAAAGTGAGAAAAAATCTATCTATCTATCTATCTATCTATCTATCTATCTATCTATCTATCTATCTATCTATCTATCTATCTAT
>JAPQRP010000005.1:10115867-10126054 GCA_037367295.1 Apogon hyalosoma
ATATGTCCCAAGAATAGAAACAAAAGACCTAAATAGAGAAACTACATCTTCATTTAACATAATAAAAAAAAAAATACACATATATATATATATATATATATATATATATATCATCATAACTCCCATTACAACATAACAGGCATCATTGTATTAAACATTTAACTGATATTACCCCTAATAAAAAAATTGTAATTAAAAGTATGGTCAATGGCCAAACAGGCCGTGCAACACAGCTAATCAAAATAAACAGGGCCGGACTCCACATGCAGAATCGGTTCAACAAGCACAGGCAGAGTCTTACAGAAGCTAAAAGAGTCCCACTGTTCAAAAAGCATCGTGTGACACTAGTAAGAGTTCACAGACACTGTGTGTTAAGTATTATCGCATTAAGACACACTTACCGACTGGGCAAGATATCCTGAAGCCTGAACTTCAAGTGGTGCATGTTTAACATTAGCTGCTAGTAGATTAGCCCATACAGTGACTGCAGAGTCGGGTCAACAAAGCACCATCATGAGCCAGGCATGGACCTCACAAAGAAAGTGGCTTCTTCGACTGAGGAAAAACGTTTTTTTTTCCTTATTCTTCCTGGTGATTTGAAACTTTGCTGGATGGAGCAGAGCTGGTCAGAGGCCCATTGCTCTAAGACGTCAGGGCAGTAACCCTCACAGATGCAAACCGGAAGTCATGGTATTTAAGGTCATTCCTCCATTTACGGGCCTCACAGACTACCAGTTCTTTAGTTTGGTGCCAGTGAAAGTATACGATCACAGGCCTGGGTCTGTCTCCCTGTCGGCAGCATAGCAGCTAGAGAGTGGTGGGCTCTTTCTAGCTCTGGTGGGGTTTGCAGCACCTGGTCCCCAAATATCTCCATCAGGACATCAGAGAAAAAGGTCGTGGGTCACAGACCTTTGGACGGTGGCAGGCTGATGATCCTGATGTTATGTTGTTCGTCCCTCGAGATTGATGTTCTTGGTTTTTTAGTTTAACACAAGTCTCTGACAAAGTGGTGCATGATACCTCAAGAGCTTACATGCGTTCTTCAGTTAAATTGGTGTTCTCCAAACTCACAATTCATTTAACAAAGTCAGTCACTGTGGCCTGTGCTGTGTCAGGTTTAACTTCAAGAGAGGCAAACGCCAACCTGAGCTCAGCAGATAGCGCAGCCGGTATGGACTCATGGTGCGTCTCCTGCAAGGTAGTCAGAGCAGGCATGCTAATCTGGTTAGCCACGGCAGACGGGTTGTCTCTTTTGGCTTCTTTTTCCATCACCAGCCTGGTTCCGGAGGCCACAGAGCATGTGAAATATATTATTCACTATTGCTAATGAGTTGGGTTTGGGTTATAAAAAGTTATGTTTTTTCAGGTCAGTGCAGGAGAGCACGATACATGGGTTTACTCCATTCTTCTCTCCGCCAGAAGTCTATTTTGCATGTTTCAAGGCAACTATTTTTTTTTTTTTTTAATTAAAGTACATAATATTCTGTCTTCACATTTGCAGATTCAATTTTAAGACATGCCCAAACACTAAAGGACTCTATGCACAGCCCCACTATGGCCTGAACTTAAGGCAGCTCCTTTAGTCCTCATCTTTCGTAATTGGACACACTGATTAATCCAGGTGTGTCTGACCACAGCAGTCACAACAAGAAGTAACAGATACACCTGGATTAATCAGTGTGTCCAGTTATGCAAGATGGGAAATAAAGGAGCTGCTCGAAGTTCAGGCTATAGTTGGGGCTGTGCAGAGAGCCCATTATTTTCTGCATAGACACAGCTTGGGAGGAGGTGAGGCAGGCATCTGTTGGCTATAAGCGACTATCAAACTGGCACAAGACAAATACATATAACAGTATCCCAGATACTATCAGTAGAATATACCCAGGTATCCTGTAATGGATGATGTACAGGATGAAGGACCCACATGCGACACACAGAGACGCAGGTAAAGTCAGAACAGTTTCAGTACTTGGCTGAAGACACTTCTAACAGGAAGGCAGGAGTGGTGCTCAGGATCAGCATGGCTAGAAGAACCAGAATCACAGGGTAGACAGATGGACCCCTTACCAGGGTGATTCATAGGATGTGAACATAGAAATGAGAAATAGCGCTCAGGGAAAATGGACCTGGCAAACACCACGACATCACAGGCAGACAAAAAGCAGGATATCAAAGACTGATCTTGTGGTCACAGACAAAAGGGCACCTTGGGTTACCAGGGCTGAGGAGAGGTAGTCAAAAACAGGCAGAGTTAGAAACAGGAACGCAGGTACAAGGTAAATGCTGATAAGTCTGGTAGGATCTAAGGACAACCTGGAAATGTGTAGAAGACTCTGCCCTGCTTATATCTTGGCCAGCTTATTGGGGACAGCTGGGAGCAACAGGTGGAATGGGTTAGGCTGATGAGGTGTGGAATGGCGAGGGAGAGGATGGTAGTGGGGAGTTCCAGGTGAAACTGATGTTGTTGACGAGGTGTGGCAAGGTCAGAGAGGAGACAACAGCGAAGCAAACTGTGACGCTTCCTAAAACTGGGGTAAGGTCTGTTTCCAGGTACACAAATTGGATTATGATGTTTAAGATGGGATACATCAAAAACCCCACAGTATCTAAGCTACTGATGTGCATGTAAACACAGTCAGTGATAAATACCTGTTGGAGACCCCCCTCTGGGAAGTCTGAGGCCCCAACAGACAGGTTTTCAGTGACAGCTGCCTGAATAAGATCTGTAGGAGTCAAACCCTGTCCACATGTTTTGAAAACAGTCAGTTTAGACACAGACTGCTACTTTTTTGTGACAGTGAAAATGTAAAATTATTATCTGAAATAATTCCTGTCTGCACAAACTTAGCTGTATAGTGAAAAGGCCATGACATTCTTAATTACATCCCCTACCCACCTAATTATTCTCCTCTTTTGTTGTACTATCTATTGTCATTGCTTGGAAAAAAAAAAAAAAAAAAAAGAGGCCACTATCATCTGTGAATCCTAGACAGCTAGTCTAGTAATCATTTACTTCACACCAAAAAAATTATCATTATTATTCCAGATTAGCAATTAGTGACAGATATTCTAAAGTCATTACAGCCTTAAAATGTCATCAGCAAGTAAACAGGACAACAACATGCAGCTGAGAGCAACAGTCACAACAATTTGATGAATCAACACTGTTTTGTTTGCTCAGATATTGTGAGCTGATTTACCAAAAATGGCTGAATATTCATCATGAGTGACATATGTTAAGTACATTTTCAGCCACTTGTATTCATTAATACAACCAAGAACTGAACATTTTAGGTAATCAGTTCAAAGTTTGGACATATTTTTAGTATGGACTACAGCTGCTGCTGCTGACAAACAATTATGGCGTATTCTGAGAAATGTTCATTAGAAGTCTTGACCTTATATGTGTAAATGTCATGACTTAACTAGTTATAGACGCAACAAATTAAGAAAGCATTAAAACGGGCTATAGAAATCCACTTGATTTTTCCCAAAATAAATATAACGAAAGCTTTTGCAGCACCCGGAGGGTTCAAATTCACACTTTATGAACTATTAGGGTCCAAATACACAAATAAATGACCCAAACACTACTAAAAGAGTTACATGTCAGACAGCAGAGGGCTGTGTTTTTTCCTGTTTTCCCCTCCCTGTGTTTCTGCAGGTAATTTCCAAACTGGTTTCCACCTGCAGCCCTGCGATGTACTGGCGACATGTCCAGGGTGTACCCCGCCTTTGCCCGTAAGTGGCTGGGATAGGCTCCAGCGACCCCCGTGACCCTAGTGAAGATGAAGCGGGTTCAGAAAATGGATGGATGGATGGTTTCCACCTGGGCAGACAGAGCAGCCTGTGATTGGATCCTGCAGACTCCAGCCAGCCAATCAGTCCTCAGAAGACAGGTGAAAATCTTCCCCTTGAAGATTTCACCCCCCTGTCTTTCTTCTCCCTGGCTGCTGCTTGATCAGGCCCTGCTGCCATGCCAGTCTTTTGTGTTTGTTAGGAGGCTGTTTGGTGTGAGGTTTGGGACTCTGGGTGAGTTTGGGGCGCCCTGTACATCTTTGCACTCATGCAGCTTTAATCTTTTGTTTAGCACACTAGGTTTATTGGTTTGTGCCACCTGTGTAAGTTTTTGTGGAAACTGTTGGTAGATAAGTTTTGGTTGATTTTGTTGTTTTTCTGTTTGCATCACTAGATGTTCAGGTAGGCCCCGTTTTGTTCTACTAATTTCATTAATTTGGCGCGATCAGCACTGACCTGGCCTCCACCACATTTTCCTGGCCTTGTGATTTTTGTTAGCGGCCTATGCTTGAGTTTGTTAAAGGAAAAAATAAAACTAATTGTAGACAAATACCTGTTGACTTATTTTCTTTTGGCTGTCAAGTTACTGTCCAGCATTCTGGGATGTAAGAAAGAGGGTTTAGCGAAATATGACCCCTTTTAAAGAGCATCCAAATTTGGAGAAACTCACTACATCATTAAAAATAAAAAAAAATAAAAAAAGTCTCAGTTTGTCTAGTTCCTCTTTTACTTTTATATATTCCATTAATTCCAGCTGTAAAATGGCAACATTTCACTATAATATCCAAAATTCAAATAATTACAGCCTGTAGATTGTCTGTGGCTGTCATGAGGCCAACATGAGGCTCATTGTGCAATGTGAGGCTCAGGTAATGAGCCAGCACACTCCTATTACCCAGAATTCATTGCCCACATTTAAACTACAAGGTGGATGGTTAGTTAGACCTCTGGGTCTCATCTTAATGGTTAATGTCATTTTTATCGTTTCTGTAAATGTACTCATACTGGCCTATTTTAACATGTACTTATCAGGTGTTATATTGTACATCTATGGAGGTGCAAGTACTTCAAAACCTCTTAAAGGCTTCCAATAACACATAAAGTAAGCAGCTGGTTTTAAAAAACAATAATAAAGCCTAATAATGAATGTGTTTGTGAGCTTCAGATCCACAGCGTAGAGCTAATTTCATCAGAAGAAACTCCATGTCTGCTCCGGGGCACTAACATTAACTAACCTGACACACAATTCTTTCCATTGGTGGCTGAGTAAATACTGTACAACACATGAAAGAAACACCAGCAGCAGCTTTCAGACAACAGAAAATACATACAAATGGGAACAAACACTCAGAAAAACCATTTGTTCTGTTGGACTGGATAATACTGGATGTAGCAGATGCAGTGGTTTTAATCTGTCATGAAATCGAGCAGCAACATGTTCAATTATCTGCTTAAGTTGCCTTAAGTGTTGGTTGAGTTTGTCAAAGTTTCTACCAACTTCTCTACTGTTCCAGCTGTCTCAGTAAACGGAGACAGTGATAACACATCCCAGGAATGATTCATAATATGTCTAAAATATACATGACCAATTATTAAAACACTCCAAATGAAGAATGTTTATCATTACCTTATTTTTACACAAACAATTGATCAATCAAGATTTTTATTTCAACCAGATGTCATCTCTGGTACTGCAGTGTGACTGAAAACAGCCAAACTGTGTCTGGTCTAAAGAATAAGGAATTCATGCTTGGTATTTAACTGTAGCTTTCTGATATAGTGGACAGGATTTTTGAGTTTTTAACAAATGCCATTATAAATCTGACAGTTATTTAAAGGTTAGAAATATTCAGAGTAATTTATTACAACTCTATGAAAACACTTAATGCAGCAAAGGCTGTTGTTGAAGTTAGAGGAGCTGAAATCATTGTTTCGTACCACAGATGTGGACTCGGGTCACATGACTTGGACTCGAGTCAGACGAGTCATTAATTTGATGACTTCAGACTCTACTTGACAAAAGTAAAAAGACTTGCAACTCGACTTGGACTTGAATACCAATGACTTCTGACTTAACTTGGACTTCAGCCTTATGACATAAAGACTTGATACATTACCCAAAACTTTAAGATTAAAAATTATGTCATTAATCAAGTCATTTCATACCTCCCTCACTGAGCGACTCGATCCACCTCTGTCTCTCACTGCCTCAGTGTGTTTGCGTGACGTGTCAGCAGTAGGGGTGGGAATCAAAAAACGGTTCCGTCTTAGAACCGGTTCCAATTGATCAGTTCCATTGGAATTGTAGACCTCAAGCGTTATCAATTCTTCCAAACGATTCTCTCATTTCCCTGTGTGACGTTTTCTGGTTTTCCCTTTGTTGCATCTGAGCTCCACGCCTTGTAGGGAAAACCAGAAAACAGGACTTACAGAGTAATTGGACCATATGCCACTGCTGTAATTTGTCTGCCACTCACTGGGAGTGCCACCACTGACCAGTCTGGATCAGATCAGCCTAACATGTTTTAAAATCCTCAGTCTTTCAGAATATTGACATTTGTTCATTAAACAGTTCAGGAAATATGATTGTATTTCACTTTCTGTTTATGTGTACAATGGTGTATATGTGTGACACTGTGAATGATTTCATGTGGAAACTGGGCAAACAAGTTCCACTATGACCTGTCCAACTACTTTTTCCCACTCAAAAAACACTCAGGAATCAATAGAATTGGTAAGGAATTGGACTGGAAAGCAGAATCGACAATGGCCTTGATACTGATAAAATCCTATCAATTCCCACCCCTAACCAGCACTTTGTTTTTGTACAGGTTGTACACGTTGTCAGTTCACTTCTTTTATCGAACATGTTTTGATAAATAAATGCCAATTCAAAAAGCGTATATGATCTGTCATCTGCATGTATTAGATTATTACTGTTAAAAAGACTTGAAGGACTTGAAATTCAAAGTAAGACTTGGGACTTGACAGTCTTGACATGGGACTTACCAGACTTGACTCAGGACTTGAGGACAAAGACTTGAGATTTACTGTGACTTGCAAAACACATACTTGGTCCCACCTCTGTTTTTCATACTATCATGGAAAAAGTGCTGTCACTTTTCCAAGCTTCCATGTTGAGACCCTAAAGTCCCGTACACGTCCAGTCTCATCAGTTTGGAATTATGGCTGTCACTGATTTACTGAATCCTTATGTGTCTGAAAACACCTGTGATAAAACAAAGTCAGCTTCCCAGGGTAGATTTTTTTCAGCCTGAAAACACAGTCAAGGATTAGATGCAAAAACCACCTGTTAGACCACTTGTATTACAACATGATGAAAGATAATTATGGACTTTTTTTTTTTTTTTGCCCAGTGGTTGTTAAAATAAGCACTGCAGCTTTAACATGTAAAGATCATGCGCATGGTTCACAAAGGTGTTACATCCATCCCCGTATTAGCGTTTTTTGTTTTTTTTTTACTTCATGCCAACCAACCTGATATTTCTTATTATGTTGCCTTCATGTGCTATCGGGAAGATTATCTTTTCCCCTTCTGAATTCAACTGTGAGTGCGTTGTGTTCAAATGCTTTTGTTGTCGTAGTGAAATAAAAAATGGCTGACACACAATTTATCTTGACCTGCTACTGGGGTTTTGGATATGCTAATTCATCTGCCACAGCATTGTTTTCTTTTTTTTGTATTTTTTCCACAAATTGTATATACTATACATGTGCAAAGCCATCAGAGCAGCAGCAGAATGTTAATAAAAGCATCGTTTTATCATTCGAGATAAATCCCTCATTGCTTTCCGACATGTTGAAAAGTTCAAAGGTTATTTGGCAGCTCATGTATCCAATTTTTTTCCCGGTTCTCCAGTGGAAAATAGGACATGATGTGGTGTTCATGTGCAATTTTGTAACTAGTATTTATCATAATTCCAATAGCACATGAAGGCAGGTTAATAATAATGGTTTGTGTCAGGACCCTGTATTTCTTGTATCTTGTTTTTTTTTTTCTTTTGTCTCCCACCTCCTCTTTGCACACTGCCTCCCTTCCTTTTCTCAGGAGGGTGTGTCGGCATGGAGACTGAAACACCTGCATTCCATCATCATCGACCATAGTTTAAAACTCCAGCGTTCTTTCACCCACACTTGAAATTTGTCTGAGCTCCCAGCGCTTTTGGTTCAGTTCCCTTGTTTTTACAGAGACTGTCTGAACCTACCTTGCGAACCTCTGACCCTTCTTTCCTGCTCCTCAGTCACAGATCCTCCTGTGCTGCTGCAGTTTCCACTGGAACCCTTCAAAACAATAAAATCTTGTTGAACTGCTCCAACCGCTGATGCCTGATTTTCTGAATCTGCATTCACCCAGTTGTGACAGTATCCAAAAAATACATGCGATGGAAAAGTAAAAGTTTCACCTTCAGAAACATTTTGTCAAATATGTTTCTGTGAGAGTTTGAGATAAAATCTAACTGTGCATGGGTACAGTGAGTGCCATCTCTCTGGCTTGTTTCTGTTTGGAGGAGTTCAAGGTGTTACACCTGTCCCTAGTCTCCCCTATTCCATAGTCTGTTTATATAGGTAATCCTCCATAGTCAGTAAGCACTTTTAATAGTCTCAGTAAAATATGTGTGTAATAAGCAAAGCAAAATCAATTAAATCAACAGTGAGTGAGCTCTTCTATCTATTTTAAACTACTGTTTAATCAATATCCAATGTCATGGGATACAATGAGGAGGATCAGGGCCTGTAGGTTTTCCTGAGAAAGCCTTCAATCGAAGATTTGAGGACATAAGTTAGTGAAGCAGAATGCAACGCCAAGACCTGATAATAAATGACTCAAAGAGAAGCCTTCTTATAGCTACCATCATGCACACATATGGTAAAGAACAGCTGTGACAATGTCCTTGCTTATAGATCTGCTAGTTAGTAATGCGTACAGGGGTGAGGTGTATTTCTAGTCAAAGAAGAAATACTGGAGATAAGGTTAAAGAGTGTGTTCAGTGTCCATAATGAGTGAGGGTCATTCAGGGGTCGTCACAGTGTATCTAAAACCTCTCCTCCCATTTTTTTGGTGTTGGAGCAGAGAAAAATCAAAGCCCAAGCTCTTAACTTGTGGGACATCTGCTGTCAGACTCTGATGTTTAATGAGTAACTACTCACTGTTTGACCATGAACATCCACAGCAATCTTTGCAGAAACTTGAACAGCAGCTGTCTTACTTACTTTGTTGACCTGGGAAACTGAAGGAATATCCTCAGGCTTTTGGAATTGTTTTGGGCTTGTACTTGACAGCAGCACTTCGTCCCAGATTCAGAATTATAAAGGTATTATTTAAAGAGGACACACAGGGTACAAATAAAGCCAGCAGCACCCCAGTATTACAGGTGTTGACAGCAAACACGTGTGTTTATCTGACAGTGTGCAGTGTTCACCCTGCTCTCTCCATCTTGGCTTGTTAATAAAAGGCAGCGGTGTCTCCTCAGAACAGGGACATGAGGGACCGGTGGGATCAAATGTGTCTGCAAAGTCCAAAGGCAGAAAACAATAACATGACTAATCCTGTAGGAGACTCCCTGTTCTACACACACACACACACACACACACACACACACACACATAAATGTGCTGCCACCTCCCCTGATGGTAAACCTGCAGTACAAACACACAAATACATCTTTTTTTATTTACTGTATATCCTGTATGGGAGGATATCTATATTCAGAAAGCTACAGCAGCACACCTACACACTGACCCCACTGGGTCGTGTACGTGGAGGTGGAGGTGGAACAGGAAGTCTCCTACAGGATTAGTCATGAAGTGTTTTCTGCCTCTGGACTTTACAGACACATTTTATCCCAACGGTTTCTCAACTACTGGCTCTAAAGAGACACCGGTGGCTTTTATTACACTTTTCTTTTTTTTTTTTTTGCAGTTGCTTACACACCTGTTGCAAAATTTGGCTCATTGTGTCAAATCTCTGCATACAAATCCAACATGACGCGACACTCTGTGATACTGTGCATATATTTTCCTTCATCATAAGTTAAGTATCAGTCATTTTAAGCATTTTTTATGGATTAAACCATATTGTTGTTTATACATAAGAGGTGAAGTGGGATTTTACACAATTACCTAAAGTTTTCCAGAACTTCTTTATGCTGTCTTCTGTTGTTCACAATTATCCTACATGATATTCAAGCAAATGTTGTATTCCGTACTCTCAAACTGCTGTCAGTCAGTATTCTCTAAAATATCGTGGACTACATCTTTGGAATAATCTACGACCTGAACTTCAATCAACATCTTCCATCCATCCATTTTCTGAACCCGCTTTATCCTCACTAGGGTCACGGGGGTCGCTGGAGCCTATCCCAGCCACT
>JAPQRP010000005.1:10133058-10149050 GCA_037367295.1 Apogon hyalosoma
TTTATTTATTTTTCCCATATATAGAGGCAATTGATATGCTGACATCAGCTGGATCGAAGCCAAAATAAGCTACAATTTGTGCAAGGGGTGGGGTTTGTTGTGCCTGGAACCACTTGTTGTTGTTGTTGTTGTTGCTATTGTTATTGTTGTACACCTCCACCATCTAGTCAGGCGTCACCTATCTCTGCAGACACATAGCATATATAGTGTCTATTTTAATAAAATGCATTAAGTATATTTTTGTGGTCTCCATATTGACATGTATAATTCTGGTAAACCATTTCCAATGACAAACTGTCTGCACTTACAGCCTGTTTTTACAGAAGCCTATGATGATGAATAATGCACAAAAAACAGATCTGGCAACACTGAGGCTGACATTTGACCTTTTCTGAAGTTTGGAGTTCTTGAATAAGTGAATTCTTGAATTATTTCAGATATCTCAGAAAGTCAGCCAAGTTCTGCCTGACATATTGCATGTACAATAGGATGGAAGAGCAGCAGCAGATAATCGAAAGGATCACCAGTGCAAAGGACTAAATAATGTTTACAGCAATTTGTGATGAATTTGTGGTGTACACAAAATAGTCCAATCAACATAGCATAATTTGTCCTTCATAAGTGAGTCTTTGTAGTCTATATCTTATAACAGTAAACCAGTTTAAAATTCAATTGAAGCCAAACTGTTTTTCACAGAAGGAGAGATCAACAGTCTAATGGCTTTCTGCAACAAAGACAAGGCTTGTGGTGCCCCTTTTCTGCATTGCATGCCTTCTAATATTTAGGAAAATATTCACTCACTTTACTCAGAAAGCCACACTGCTTCAGTACATGAGGCTTTTATTCCACAGAATAGTTCCACTGGAATGGAAATTAAAATGTTCATAAGTCTCCCAGGCCTTGTTTTGTGAAATGTTTTAGTAAATGATGAAAATTACTATAAATAAGGTCATTCCCATTTCATTTTTCATTAATGGAGCAAAAA
This sequence comes from Apogon hyalosoma, assembly GCA_037367295.1. Taxonomy (NCBI): domain Eukaryota; kingdom Metazoa; phylum Chordata; class Actinopteri; order Kurtiformes; family Apogonidae; genus Apogon; species Apogon hyalosoma. Next base: position 10,134,044 of record JAPQRP010000005.1, read on the forward strand.
GCAAGACATAAATAATACAAATAATAATACAAATACAGTCCAGTTTGCAGTTTCATTTCCAACTTTACATGGTTGCATTAGACATGGTCTGTCAATTTACCCATGAATTTGTAATGAAGTTAAGAATTACAGTAGTTATGTGTCAGGCTCAGTCCTGGGATTGGAGTCACCGAGGAGGAAGTTAAAAAAAAAGTATTTTAATATAGTAAAACAGTTTTCCCACTGTGATTTGTTTCATTCTGCTGATGGCAACACAGTGCTATGAATAGTTCACTATCTTTTTTTTGTTTTTTTTTTACATGCATCATGATCACACTATCACTCATAAATTATATCATTTATTTAATTTCATTTATGTCAGTATTCGGGTTATCACTCATTGTAGGTCTACAACACAAAGCAACAGAATTCATGAATGATAACTGAAGGTAAGCACTGAGAGATGACAACAGAGTCAACAGCAACAGGTTTAATAAGTGCAAAAAAAGAAAAAAAAGATCAGATCATTTTTCTCAACTTTCTACTGTCTCATGGATGCAGTTCACAGAAAGAAGGTTCTGGGATTCAAATGCCAGCTGGTCTGGTCCAATCTGTGTGGATTTTGCATGTTCTCTGTGTGTTTGCATGTACATGCACCTTAATGGGTGGATTTATTGATCTCAGTCACCCATAGATGTGGATATGAGCGTGAATGGTTATTTACCTGTGCATGTCAGCCTTGTGATGAACTAGAGACACCTCCAGGGTGTACCAGGTCTTTGCCAATAGGTGGCCCAAGTAGACACCGGCATCCTCCATGACCCTCCAAAGGACAAAGCAGACCAGGAAATGAATGAATGAACAAAACTTCTCTTTGCTGGGACCCTTGTAGGTCTCCCAGTGCAGTGGTCTGATGTAAGGGGACAGCAACAACAAAGAGCCACATCACCTTGTCTTGGGCCAGGCCTGTTGAGGGGCCAATCAGAAAACTCCTAGTGGTTGGGCCTTCAGCAGTAGAGCCCAGCTGGTCCACTGTTGTGCTGGTAGACCACAAGTGTTCTGTGCGCTTCACAGTTTGTATGTTATAAAGATGATCTCTGAACGCCAGGACACCCTTGGCCATGGGACAGTCATGTTATAGTAGAGCTTCATCATACTTGCAGAGACTCGGGCCACTGTGCTGGGGACGTCTGGCAAACGCTCCTGTCTCTTTGGGGAACACTGAGTCCCAGTGGGCCATGTTCAGCAGCACCTCTGTTGGCAGAGCAGCAGTAGTAGCCTCACTGAAGGACAGGGCTGAGAGAAAATAATGACATTGAAGTTAAATGACCATTACCGTGATGTGGTTTAATTTACTCAGCTGCATTAATTAATTTTTTATGAACAGTTATTTTGTATATATGGGCTCAGGCAGGAGCAGATGAGAGTGTGAGAGCACCTTCTGCAGGGAAGTGAAACCATTTTATCCATGGGTGAGTGGAGACGAAGAAGGTCACATTTGATTAGGATGCCTTCATTTGTTTTGTGCTCGGCGGCCGGCTCATCTCTGCAGGATGTTTTCATTCAAACACGGAGCCGTAAGCAGATGCACTTTCAGCTTCAACTGCTTTTATTTTCACTACGGAGGGACTGTGCTATTATGAGAGCAATTACACACAATGAATGCCTGGTAAAATGGTTTCCGCTGTCAAAATGAAATGCCTTGGAGGCAAAGCATCTGCCCTGCAGCCCAGCATGATTTAACTGGGCTCAGTCACAGTGTCAAAGTACTGAACCTACAATGAATCAAAGGAAAACAGTGTCAAAACTAGACCAGCAAACACAAATATGGAGGTTCTGTGATTAAATAGTACATTTCCCAAATTTTGCGTAAGATGAATAAGGGATGGACATTGTTATCAGCTAACACTAGCCTGGGCTTTCCGAACAAGATCACATTTACTGATGACAGTGATGATCTGCTGTGCAATATCACAGACTGTTTTGTAAATGATTAGGATTTTATTCATGTTTAGTTAAATATAATGTGATGAAGACAACAAAAACAAAAATCAATTATTTTCTGACTAAGTACTATGAAGGATCAGTGCATGTTCAGTGGTTCGTTCACAGTATGACTACAGAGTGAAGCTGAGCCCTGAATGAAAGTCAGCAGCTCAAACTGCTGGAAATTCAGGCCCAGACAGTTGAAGAGTGATACTAAACTGTACATCAGCTGCTGTGGGTTGTGCTGTACATGTGTTGCAGTAATAGTACCTTTACAAAGTACGGGGAAAACTTGTCATGGTGGAAGATTTACAGATGGGGACTGAGCGATGGTATTAAAATGATCATACTCCTGCAAAGGAACGCAGAACATAAGAAGATCTGTACCTTTTGCAGAGGACAATGGTGACTGAAACTGTCACCCAGTGCCAGAAATATTAGGAAAACTTTATTATATAGAATCTTAAAAAAAACATTTAATACATGCACATGTCTTCACATATTGTTTTTTCAATAAAGATCCTAAAAATACACCGACATCATTGTGGGGATTGTGATAATAAAACAGAAATGGGCATTTTATTTCTGCTTTTATGAGAACATGAAGCACTCGTGTGTGTGTGTGTGTGTGTGTGTGTGTGTGTGTGTTTTTTGTGTATAACTATATCATTATAATAAATAATAATAATTGTCAGTAAATTTGTAGTTGAAAACTTGTGCACAGCTGGTTGTAATTGGCTGCTGTGCCTCCTTTTCATACAGTTCTCAGTCTCAGAGCACAGAGCTGATTGTGGCTTTGGCAGATGCTGTGTGTGAGTGTGTGTTGTTTTGCCTCTGAGGACCGACAGGGCAGATGCACTTTCTTTTTGCAGTTTCTCTCACCGCCTTTGTCTTTGCTTGGGGTCGTTCAGGCTGAACCTCAGCCTCCACGCTCCCTGAACACTGACTTACTTCAATTTGCCAATGCAGAGATCTGTGTAAGTTTACTAGCTGACAAAGTACCAGACGGATAGAGGACAATGAGCGATAAAGACAAAATAAATGATTTATATAACCCGGTAACAGTGAATTTCCTGAGCCACATTCACAAACACCCAGAGAGCTGCCACAAGACAAGTGTAGCACAGTAACAAGGACTCCTATTAGAGGGTCAGAACTCTCAACATGATGCTTCTTCCACTTTCTATCTGTACTGTGGTTTTAACAGCAGACCAAAGGACATGAATCCTGTTCTTTTTTTATCTTTCAGATTCTTTTATAATTTCAAAGACAGAATTTCTAACCCGAGGTGAGGTTTGCTCTTAGTTTGATCAGTGCAGCATCTCCAAACCTGTGACCTTATTCCCAGTAAAATGCTTTCAGATCTTCTGTTAACATGGAGATCACCTACTAGTAGGCAGTGCTGCGGACATGTTGCACTCCGGTTTCCCCTCCCTCCCTTCTTCGATGCAGATGTTTGGAAAGATTTTCTCCCTTTAGCCTTGCCTGCTGATGTCTCCAGAGGGAAGGTATTGACCCACTAACAGAAGCCAAGCAAGTCACAGCATCCTCAAAGCAGTCCAGTGGTCACAGGACAATACTGTTACAGAGCAGCCATGCTGTGTGCACATCAGGTGACTTGAAAGTGAAGTATAGAAGCGTCCTACAGTATAATACTGCTAAGGCCAGAGAGTCTGGCTCCCATCGACCGACCATTGAACATTTCTAGAAATACTAAGTCAATATGAAGCCATGGAAACAGACACACCAAACTTCACAAAAAAAAAAAAAAACAAAAAAAAATCAGTTTGAAGGCTTGACCAAAATAAGTTAAAGCTGCAGAGTGGCTATTGATTGATGAATGTCATATTTAGCACTGCCACAACAACATAACTAGCATAAAAACAGCATTTGCAAATTGATCACAAAACAAAGAAAACAAAACAACACAAACGCTAACTGCCGGTTAGTTTACATATTTATACGATATTTTTTCTGTACAATTATTCATGGACAAAATTAACATTCCATGGCTTTCCATGCTATTAAAGCTCAGAAGGGCCCACTTATCCAACATTAGTAGTTGCATCTTTCACTTTCACTTCATTTGGACCATAACACATATAGTGGTAATTATTATTATTATTTCCCTGTTCAAAACTTTTTTTTGCTAATAGCGCTAGTGTAATTATTGTTTACACTTTAATTAACAAATACATTAATTTATTCAGTTATGCAAACATGACTCAGCTATCAGCCAAAAGTTACTCTGCATCAGTTAGTGTTAAATAACTTATTCACTAATCACTGCAGTTTTCAGATGAGTTCCCTCCATTGGATATTTGCGATGTTAAATCCAGGTGGCAACTTTTTTTTTTTTTATCTGCACAGCCTCAACAGATCAGCAGATTAACGCCCCTACAGGTAGCAGGAGAAATTACACGAAATATGACAGATAATGTTAAGATGTCCAGGGAAGTGCTCCATAACATGCCACTCACCTCTTTGTTTTTATCGGAATCTCTGTGGAATCCAGACAGTTTACTAGTGATGTAACACCATGTACCTCATCATCTTGAATTGTACACCCTATTCTGTTTACTTAAAAAATTGTTTTTTCTATTTTATTTTCTTTTTCTTTTTTCCTTTTCATTTATGAATTTCTTTTCTCCTTTGTATTCTTTTGAAAAACAACACAAATATTGAACAAAAAAAGATAATCTTAAGATGTCCAAAGTAAATGTTGAATTTGGGCTGCAATAATACTGCCATTGAGTTTGCTAGTTACGTTAAGGCACAAAAACAGCTTGGTTAGAAAAATTCAGGGTTTGAGCTATAAGAATGTAATGATTGTCAGCTTTGATACAGTAATAAACACACGGTTATGGTTTAAGTACATGAGCAACGTGGATAAAAGATTATGGTATGTGTTATAAAGAAAACGTTGAGAACAACATAACAACTACCATTTCTGCTTCCTCTCTCTAAAGTTTGTCTCTGATCCTTTAGGCCAAAGTCATCATATTGCACACCAGTGTGGAAATGTCTGATGGGCCCTTGGCCAGTCTGGTTTTTCCTTACTAAACAAAAATCAGACATAATGTACTGGACATTTACAGAATAGTTCTAGTGTAAACAATATACAAAACTAAAGATTAATCATTGAAAGTAACTGATCATTATTACATTAAATAAACATTACTCTTACAGCCTGACTAAAAGCCCTCATCTATTAGATTTTACATTGAAAATTATGATGCCACAGGCTTTTTCTTCTTAATAAATAATGATCTTACTATGTGTAATAGTGTTGGTGTTAGGCACACACTTGTTACTGTGTTTCTTGTGTTGTTCTCCAGGGTTTGCCTTTGTCTTGTCCATCTGTCCATCTACCTTCCACTTCTCCAGTTGCTCTTAGTTATGATGTTTTTCAGCATCTCTCACCAATACTTTTTTTGGAACATGTTCAAGCCATTTTCAGCCAAAAAAAGAAAGAAGAAAATTATTTTCCTTGGATTAAAAAAGCATGGAGGCAAAGCAAAACAATTCTCTGTGGAGGGTAAATACACAAACTGCCAAGTCCTGTGAAAGTTTTTTTTTACCACCTGGGAAATAACAGATCAGCGGATCTACGGTGAATAAATGTGTTTCTACCTCTCAACACCTCAGAAGTTGATTTTGGATGCTCATTTGGTAAAAGTTTGTACTTTGGTTGCAGCAGGCCCTCGAGCCACAAGGACAGTGAAAGCTTCTGCATTGCATTCTTACCAAAATACCTGGCTAGTTGCCACAGAAAAAGTTTTTTACTGGGTTATATGGTGTAAGTAAGTGAAATTCAAAAAGTACAATATATAGCATTTGTAATTTGAAAGATTGAAAAACACTAAATAGTACCCCTAGAATATTTTTTTTGAAAAAGTTTGGATGATAAGCCAAACATGTCAGTATTGCATTGCAGACATATGAACTAAATTAGGTTAACATCTATGGTTGAGCATGTCACTGTGAATGTATGTGACCACTAGAGGGAGTAGTGAGTCAGTGTGCTGTTCTATCATTGGAGTTGAAAAATAATGCCAAGGCTGATAAGGGGATGAGAACCAGTGAGAAACAAGTGGCGCCAGGCACAACAAACCCCGCCCCTTGCATGTGTTGTAGCTTATTTAGGCATCGATCCAGCTGATGTCATCATGTCTATGCGTGTGCTGGTGTCAACAAATCAGTTGCCTCTATATATGTACAAAGTCTGAAGTAAATTGAAACAAAATTGATGTTTTTATAGACATTTCAAAATATGCCCATTCTGAGTAAATGGGAGAAAAAAATATGTAAAAAAATCCTTAAAATTTTGAACTTTGACCTACTTTTCCCAAAGTATAATCACATCTATCCTGGGTCACTGGCAATCCACAAACCCAATTTGGTATGAATTCAACCAATAGTTTTGTTGCTACAGGCATTTGAAATTTTACCCATTATAAGTAAATGGGAAAAAAAGACTAAAAATTCATAAAAAATTAAACTTTGACCTACATTTCCCAAGATGTAATGAGGTCTGTTCTGGGTCAGTGGCAATCTATGAAGCCAGTTTGGTAAGAATTCAACCAATAGTTTTGCTGCTAGAGTGTTAACAAACAAACAAACACACAAACAACAAAAAAGAAACAAACTAGAAAAGCACTTGGAGAGCACAGACCTCTGGCAAGGCGGATCAATCCCCCACCCCAATCACCACCAAAATGTAATCATTTATTCCTTGTGTAGTATCAACATTTCCTGAAAATTTCATCCAAATCCATCCATAACTTTTTGAGTTTTCTTGCTAACAGACAAACCCTGATGAAAACATAACCTCCGCTGTTCCTTGGCAGAGGTAACAAACAAACAAACAAACAAACAAATCGTACCAAAAACAATATCCCTTGCCTCCTCTTTTGGGGAGCGGGGTAACAATGATCAGAGTCAAAGACAGTGACAAAGATATTAAAAAAAAAGTACAAAATAAAAACAGAGGCACTGTTGTTGTTTTCTTAAGTGGACACAGCTCTAAATAAAAAAAAAACTGGAGTTTGATGCTGCAGTTACAGTGTTCTTCCTACAATGGTGACTTCATGATTATGAGGCTTATGAAGGTATTCAGTTTCTATTGTGTGTTGTGTTTGCGGATTTCACTATTTGTTGACCTGCAGTTCAGACTACACTGTGACAGTTCTGACCTTGTTTGGGTGATTAAAAATAGATCTTTAGTGCATCTACTAACAATACTAAGTGCATAAAAAAGAAGTTATTAATAGTTTGACTGTGACTTATTCTGTTAAACCACAGAACTAAGGGAGCTTTAATTTAAACAATCGGCTGATGCAGCAGGACATTATACAGCACTTATTTTGAGTGTTTGTATAAAGGACAAAACAGATGTGTGTAAACAATGACACTTTATTCAGTGGCATGCATAAGTGATGAGTGATACAAATTAAAGAGATGTGCAATTAGTTAAATATTGTTTTTGTGAGCAAATTCTGGTACGTGACTTCCCCCCTGCTGTTGATAATTTGTGATGTTAATGCTATATATAGCCCCTTTAAAGGAAAAATAAAAAGGAAAAAAGCCTTCAAGTGTTCATGGACCCATGAACCCATTTCGTGAAAGCCCATGAGATAATTTAGCCCAGTTTCTTTTTAAAATCACTTGTCAAATTTGCTGTCTTGTCACTTACATATGATAATATAATGCTATACAATTTCCTTCATAATTATAGATTTTGTCAGCATTCTTAAACAACCAATCAGTATGTTGTTTATCTTGTTATCTCCTTCTTGAGGACCATGCCTGGCGAAACACCCCTTCACTATATCATTATTACAAGTCTTTTATAAGCCAAGCCACAGGGAGTAACAATTGCACTGCTCTGTGACCAATAATGGAGGTGAGTGACCTACAAAAGCAGCCAGGAAGCCCACCAAGCATGCTTAGCCAAATCCATCTCATGTATATTGAGATCTGCAGGCCTACAGAGAGGTGAGACTGGAGAATAAAGCACACAGTCCAATTTGAGAAGTGCTTCTAATTAAATGTGGGCCAGAACATGGAACAGCACTGCCAAGAGAATAGATGGACATGGAGGGAAATGTTGACTGCCTAAACACTGGAGAGAAGTGGGAGGTATTAGTCACAGGCTGCCTGTCCTGCATGAGGACTATTATCCTGTCATTTAAATCAATGAGGATGCTGTAAAACCATCTGTTCCTGGGAGAGATTCATTAGTGAAGCTTTTACTACAGGTGCAATTAGTCAGGTAAGTGTGTGTATGATGCTGTGTAAGTGTTTGGGCCACGAAGGCAGGGAAACTTTTCCACTGGAGTGACTCTAAATGATCATTAAAGTACCATAATCTCTGCACAGAAACCAATCATACTCTGCACTTTGAAGCACTAAATGGAAAAAACAAAACTGAAACTGGCCAAAGGTTTGTATTAGCAGTGACATTAGGTGTGTCATCCATGCTTCATAAAACATTGATGACTGTTTAGAAAGGACTATTTTCACAGAGCCCATCATCCCCTGATGTCATACCCAGGGTGGGAACTTTGGTTAACACAAAGGTAATGTCATTCAGCTATGTTTAAGCTGTAAAGTGAGTGTCAAAAGTTTTTTTTCATATGGAAGAAACTATGTATGGCGAAATATATTTGACAAAACAAATACATCAATAACAAGTGGTTCCAGGCACAACAAACCCCGCCCCTCGCACGTATTGTAGCTTATTTAGGCATCGATCCAGCTGATGTCATCATGTCTATGCATGTGTTGTCAACATATGAATTGCCTCTATATATGTGCCTAGTTTGAAGTAAATTAAAACAAAATTGATGTTTTTAAAGACATTTGAAATTTCACCCATTTATAAGTAAATGTAAAAAAAATGTAAAAAAAAAAAAATAAATTCATAAAAAACTTAAACTTTGACCTATTTTTCACAAAATGTAATCAGTTCTATTCTGGGTCACTGGTAATCTATAAACCCAATTTGGTATGAATTCAACCAATAGTTTTGCTGCTAGAGTGTTAACAAACAAACAAACCAACCAACAAACCAAGCCAAAAACAATATTTCTCACCTCCCCTTTGGGGGCCGGGCTAATTAGATATTTGTACAAAAAGCTTACATCCATCAAACTTTCACTTTGAAATGTTATGCTCCACTTCACAAGTTTACACTGATCAACCATCACATTACCACTGACAGGCAAACTGGTATTAATTTTGATTATGTCATTCCAATGGGATCTGTCAGTGAGTGGATATATTAGGCAGTAAGTGAAGCAGATGGGAGTTCTGCTTATTGATTGATGTTCTGAGGGCAGAAACTGCTGTGATTGGTCCAATCAAGCAACCAATCAAAACAAAGGAGAGGTGGGAGAAGTATGCGCCACGTGGCTAACAGTTATAGAATTGTCATCATTGTCCCATCTGCAAAAGTGAACGAGTTGACCTCAAAGTTGATGTGTTAGAAACAGCAAAATGGGCAAGAGCAGGAATCTGAGCAACTTCAACAAGAAGGAAATAGTGATGGTCAGAGCATCTCCAGAGCTTGTTGTTCATTCCCAATGTAAAGTGATTGGTACCAACCAAAAGTATCTAAAGAACAACCAGATCTCAACCAGTTGAACATCTATGGGATCAGAACACTATTACCACCTGTCTAATACTGTGTAGGTTCGCCTTTTTCCACAAAAACAGCTCTGACCTGAGGCCTAGACTCCACCAGACCTCTGAAGGTGTGTTGTGTTTACCTGGACCTAGACGTCAGCAGCAGATCCCTGAAGTCCATGGGTGGATCAGTTGTCCATCCAACACCATCCACAGATGATCAGTTGGACTGAGATCAGAATGTTTTGGTCAGTACTTACTGCTGCAGACCAGGAACACCCCCTGCACTTAGAGGAGGTAGGGATGGGAATTGAGAACCGGTTCTTTTTGAGAACCGGCTCCCTGTAGCTCAATTCCTGTGCAAATTCCTCAATTTGCCTGCCTGCTTAATAATTCTGCTTATCGATTCCGCCTTTGTTGCACATGCATGATGACATCACATGTTTGCTGCATTGTTTCAGTTTAGAACGTAGCCAACATGGTGTCAAGGCAAAAACGCTCCAAAGTCTGGCTATATTTCACACGAAAAGATGACACCAGGGCCACTTGTAACACTTGCAAAGCTTCCATTTCTTCAAAGGGGGAAATCCCTCCAATATGCTCAAACATTTGTCCAAACAGCATGCAATTCATTTGCAGGAATGTCAAGTGTTAGATTCACTACTTAGCTATGCTTGTGAATGCAGCGGCAGAGCAAACACCAGGGCGTCATCTGTTATTAGTGCTGAAGGTAATGTTGAACTCTACCGAGCCCTGTCCGTTGTGTTAAGGTTAGCGCCATGTCACTGTGTGAACTGCTTTTGCCAAATGAATCATCATGAATCATATGATATCCTGGCAGGAACTGATGAGAGGTACAAGCTCCTCCTGGACTCTTCTCAGTCTCAGTCCTAGACTGGGTCTCTGGACCCTACTCTGAGAAGACGCTCACCTACTTTTTAGGTTTGTTCTAAGGTTACATCACACAACATTTGCACATACTGTATATGTTATTTTTTTTGTCCAGAGATGAAAATATAAAAGACAGTTAATGCAAACAAACCCGTTGTACTCTTTTATTCCACCATCCAATGAGAATCGATAAGAAATCGGATCAATAAGCAAAATCGATGATGGAATTGGAGTTGTTAAATTCTGATCAATTCCCATCCCTAATAGGAGGTAAATGTCTTAATATTTACTGTATATGAAAAGCACTAGCAGGTGAAACTCAGTGACTCCTATGTTTTATGACAATTTTGAATATTTTAATAATTAAGTTTTAGTAAGTTTAATAAGTTTTAAGGCAAATTAAAGGTGAGGCAGACAAACACTAAAATGGAAATGTTAGAAGAAATTCAGTAAGTGAATGTAATGGGTCATATCAGGACAAGATCCAGAATAAAGGATGTCTGGTAAACTTACCAATGCCGTTTGCTGCACTCCATTTGCTCTACAATAAATCTACCTTCATCTCTGTCTCCAGAAGGCATTTTATTTGAATCAGCTGAAGTTTTTCACATTCATCTGGCCCTCAGCAAGATATTGTTTGACAATATTTTGGGATAATGCTCCTCCTCGTAGTGCAGTTTATTGAAAACAAGCACAGCAGCTGAATATTTCCAAAAAACATCAGTCTAGACACCATTTGAGTTTTAAGTATTGACATCCATGGACATCAACTTGAAAAATTACATTCCTAAAGTTGTTGGACTTCACAGCAAACTGCCCAGTGCGTTATTGGAGTTTGGCCCACATTCTCTTAAATCCACTCAAATATACTTCAGAATAACTGAAATACTCTGTTACACTTCAGCTTATAAATGTCACCTTTTTCTAGTGCGCAGCTCTGAACATAGATGAGAAGGAAATGGGATGGTTCAGTCCTGATATATTAGGATATGGCTGCAGAAACAGAATATTCATAATTATGTTTTATTAGTGTATAATCACATTTAAAATATATGTAGAGGAGCTCTTTATATTTACACAAGGAGCTGGTCGAATTTTTTATTTACATTTCTACGGTAGCTCAGAACAGATACTCTCTTCTAATTTGGTCCTTTTCATAGGATCACATCCAGCATTAATCCTTGAAGACCTAGAGCTGTTTTTGTGACAACTTCCAAAAGACTTTTTTTAATACATCTACTCTTTCTAAAGTGATTTATCACCATGTATTATAATATTAACCTCTGAATTTTACATTTTTCAGTGGTAATTGTGCATTTTCTTGTATTTATTTTACTGACCATATTCATGTTCTGAAAAACTGAGAATAAATTCAAAGGTTATTATATGGAAACAGAAAAATTAGGGGAATCAGTGTTGTAGGAGATGACCATTTTCACTATAGAACCTCTGAATGTCCAAATGGGTCATATCTGATACCAGTTAAAAGTTGAGAAACTGCATTTTACTTGAATTATTTAAAGGTATTGATAAAATTTTGTGGTTAAAAAAAAATAAAAAAATAAATATTTTATTAGATGGTTTAATGTAGTGGTAAATAAATAAATAAATAAATAAATGTTGTAGTAGATGGTTTTGGTCACAGGTGACTGGGGCCCAGTGTATTTCATCCCAGTGTTTGCAGGTTCACTTCACAATTACTAACATTTTTGTGTTAACCTTCTATAAGAGCAAAGGATTTGAATAGAACTTTGCCCTAAATTATAGTTGGATGGACCTCTGCTGCAATCACCAATCAGCCTTATCATTTTCACGCTAAAGTTTCACATTTTCCTGTCACCAACTGCTTTTCACCTCAGCTTCAGAAATGATAGGAATACACAAACAGTATCATATTAAAGTATTTGACAAATTAAAGCTTCTCTGTTTTAGCTTACTGTGATAAATATTTATTACACATTGTATTACACATGAACTATCCTGTTTGTCTTTTAATAAAATTCCCATCTGGTTACTGAAAGATAAAGACAAATAACAGATGCCCCTCTGTCAGATATAATCAGGCTGTGGTTGTCACAGTGTCACAGTTTAATAACAGACGTTTGTCTTGTCTGAGTAGAATCTCACCACAGCATCTGAGACCTTTACAAAACCTTTTATAGTCATTCATTCTCCACTGAAATACCACATCAGAGGTTGAGCTGCTCTGAGACTTTTTCATTCATCCCATTTAGTTCATTATGATAACCTTTACGCAAAAAAAAAAAAAAAAAAAAAAAAAAAAAGGCTGGCTGTGAAAGTTCATTCTTGACAATGAAAATAGAAACTGACAAAACAATCTCACAGGCTCTATTTTAAAGCTCATAGCTTTCAACGGTAAGTTTCCCATAATCTCCATCAGCTCTGGTAGATTTATTGGTTTTTTTGGGGGGAAAAAAAATGTTGTCGGAATAAAATATCATAGTTCTTTAAAACACTGATAGTGTTGGAGTGTTTGTGAGTCATAGATATGTGTCATATTAAAACTTTTACATTGAAGTGATTTAATGGCTCAGAGTCACTTTCAACCCTGTTATGTCCATGTGCAATATGATTATTTTTATATTTAAGTTCAGGTATTGACAGTGGTTTGTTAGTGTCAGGAAAATATATTGGGGTTTAAGTCAATACAGAAAAAGTCCACAAATATGAAAAAAAAGGCTATAACTGTGTTCATCCACTTAAACCACTGAGGGAGATAAAATAATAAAACATGGATCCATAACACATTTAGAAACACTACATGTCCATGAATCGCGGAAATCTACAACTGAAACATTCTTTTGTAATATTATGTTGCATTTTTCTGATCTTTTCAGGAATTTCAGTTTTATATGATGCTATGTTTATTACACGCAAAACAATCTCATAACAAAATTGCTTCAAATCAAGGTCTTCTGATTATAAGGTTTGGATTAACTTATTGTATTCAACATCCAGACTGATTATCTAGTTATCTACAGTATATTTGCATTTCAATAAACAAATTTTATGCACATATTGCATCATAGAAAATGTTAATAGAAAAAGCCAAAATCGAACTAGAAATAGAACCTTCAAATTCATTTCTGAGTCTCAAATGTATTTATTTAGAACAACAGTTAATGCACACAATGGAAAAAGGAAGTGTTTTTTCATACAAATTCTGACAAACAACGAACAATAAAGTGGTAACAATTAACTGGTGGCTGAACAAACAGCATGGGCAGATGAGGAGACCAAATTATCGCTTATCCATGTTAAAACATTTCCAAGACATTTTAGATGGAAAATAGTGACAGAACAATCTACTGTTTCTGCTCTGTTTGTTACAGCCTTATGTAAAACAGCCTACAGCGCCACCCTCTGACTGCACTACAAGACTTTGAGAGTTTGTTCATGCAAAACCAGTTGGAAACAGACATAATTAGCTTTTTCTTTTTAGTGACCTTTCAAAACCATGGTTCATAGTCACCTGATGTTTTATGGAGACAGTTAATTACAGTGTTTGCCTTTGACACAACAACAAAAACATAACTTGAACTTAAGAGTAGAGGTAGACTGATATATCAGCTGGCCGATATATTGGGCCGATATATTAATTTTTTTCAATACCGGCCATAAATTATTTTTTGAAAGCTGATATTTGATCAGTAGTAAAAATGTTAAAAAAAAAAAAAAAAAATAGATCAGGCACCTGTGTGGGCAGCGCTTGAAGTTAAATAAATGTTAAGAGTACTATGTGTGTGTGTTTTATAATTTCATTTATATTGCTGCATAAAAATCTCAATAATCTGAGTGTTTCAATTGTATTTTATGGTCAATGTGCTTTAAAAAAAAAAAATCGGCCTTAAATATCAACTTCAAAAATCAGCTGTAGAAATCGGCCATCGGCTGACCAAATTGTTAAAAAAAAAAAAAAAAAAAAAATGGCACCAGCCTTAGAAAAACCCATATTGGTCCACCTGTACTAAAGAGAGACTCTATCTATATTTATAAACAATGATTTTTTGATGAGTGCAATAATTAAAGTTTAAGGGGCATATATTATATGGCTGCAGAAATGGAATATTCATAATTATATTTTATTAGTGTATAATTATATTTAAAATATTTGTAAAGGAGCGCTTTATATTTACACAGGAGCTGGTCAAATTTTTTTATTTACATTTCTACGGTAGCTCAGAGCAGATACTCTCTTCTAATTTGGTCCTTTTCATAGGATCACATCCAGCATTAATCCTTGAAGACCTAGAGCTGTTTTTGTGGCAACTTCCAAATGACTTTTTGAATACATCTACTCTTTCTAAAGTGATTTATCACCATGTATTATAATATTAACCTCTGAGTTTTGCATTTTTCTGTGAAAATTTTGCATTTTCCTGTATTTATTTTACTGACTATGTACATGTTCCTTAAAGGCGTCACGCAGTGGCCATAAAAGTTGTGTTATTCTGCACCAGAATGCTTTCAAGATTCTAAATAAATTGTCAGTAGATTTTTC
>JAPQRP010000005.1:10149150-10160512 GCA_037367295.1 Apogon hyalosoma
GAATAACCCACCAAACCTGACATTTTGACATATGGTACAGCCTGATTGCTGATATTACCGCACGACGCCTTTAAAGTTGAGAATAAACTCAAAAGTTATATATGGAAACAGAAAAAAACATCCAAATGGGTCATATGTGATGCCAGCCAAAAGTTGAGAAACTGCACCTGAATTATTTAAAGGTATTGCTAGAATTAAGTGGTAAAAAGGTCTTAAATATTTTAGTAGATGGTTTTGGTCACAGGTCTTTGAAGGTTAACTTGTATTTTTAGACTTACAGCAGAAGAATGAAGGGACACTGTGGTCAACTTGAACTAACCCTGTGTTCATGTAAAAGGCATTTCATTGATAACTGGTCATAGTGTTGAGAGTAATTCTTTACATTATCCACTAATTTTACAATATTTATAACCCCGAACATTGTTGAATTGTATCACTATAGTTAGATATAGAGCAGATTTGGGCATCAAATACAAAAAAAGACGACCTCAACACAGCCACCCTCCCTCCCTCCCGATGTGCTCATACTATAAGACAATAAAGGTTGTGATGAAAAATAATAATAAAGGCAAAAGGTGAAGAGTAGTCAAGGGCAGTCAGCTACACAAGTAGTGTCCGCTAAGGGTTGTTCTTTAGCAAACAAATTAAATGATAGGAACTTTTTGAATGGTGACTCTTTGTTCTTCAGAAAGAACTGAAATTTTATAAGATGAAAAATATTACTTATCAGTTATATTGGCCACATCTTAGAAGGACGTCTTTGTTCTTTGAGAAAATCCAAATTACATTTGGTCACCTTCCTAAAATAATGCTCTAGGTAATTTTTTTTTTCATATTTTTAAGGAACCATAAAAAAACTTAACTAGATTTTGAGTATTTGATGAGCTAGGTATGAAAGTCATTTTTGTGAAAAAACAACTCAGGCAATCATTTTAGGTCAATCAGACCTTTATTTTTCCAAGAGATCCAGGGTCTGAAGTTTCCAGTAGATTTATGATTAGGTCAGAATCCAAGAAACATCTTGTAAAGAATTGTAACAGCACAGTTAACCTGAAACTAAATGTAACAGTTCCCAGAGTTGATGGAGCAAGTAAGAATCTCTTTAATACTTTCATCCCTGGTTTCATCTATGATCTACTTCCACACCTCATTTTCCAATCAGTTTTTCATTTGAAACATAGACGGGGGAATCAGCAAATTGTAATGAGTCACAGAAGAGTGACACTTGTCATTTGGAGAAGGAAACCATTTGGAACTGAACGTAAAGCACTTATAGAAGATGAGAAGTTGGTGCAGACATAGTTTCCTTAAAAGAGTCAGGACAGGGGTTCCCGAACAATTTCACCCCAAGAATTTAGAATTTAGTTTTTCCCCACATATAAAAATCACAAGTCATTAAACCACCTTATTTGTTACTTTCCACTGATGGAACAATAATGAATACATATATAGTACTGTACTAAAGTCCAGGCCAATGTTTGGTTTGTTGGTTTACCAAAGATATAATTACCACACATATGCATTTCTCAGTTTCTGTATTAAGATCAAATCTGAATAAATGGGAAGTATGTGCAACATTAAAAACAAAGGTTTCAGGGGAAAACAGCTTCTATAAACCAAAGTGGTAGTATTTAGAGAGAGACCCACAAAATAAGTTGTTAGGATGGCAAACTAGTGATAAAATGTATAATTTTCTATTCTATTCTATTCTATTCTATTCTATTCTATTCTATTCTATTCTATTCTATTCTATCATGTTTTTCTTGTCTCTAGTGTTAAATGCTTTGGAGTTTTGAAAAATACATTAGATTACATTACATATTCATTATGATTCAAACGAGCACACGCATTATTCTGTATAGATTACCAATCTTATGGAAGGTCACAGCTTTCAAAGTGAAATTTAAGGACAAATCCCATCAAAAAGTCAGTAATCCATCATCATTGCACCAGCAGGCAAACTGGCAGTCTAAACAACTTTTCACTTAGCAGTGTCCACACAGAAGCCTGGTCAGCAGGGGGATGGTGGTGTGTGTTTCCCTTATTTGGCTCCTTATTCAGCGGGGACAGCAGTGTTTGGGGCTGAGATCAGCACTGACATGGCTTGAGTAATGGCACCCCGCTCTGGACAGGAAACTCATAAAGCCTCCTATAGCACCTTCTATCTCTCTATAACTAGGATGGATATCTCCCTCAGTGGAATTCAAACTAACAGTCAATTTTGGCTCAAAGGGGAACTGCCGGTGGAGAGGCTGTAAGGTTTATTTCCACTGTGGCTCAGAGAAGAAAACAATCTGAGGTCTGCAACTCATAAAAACTGTACAGTATGTGCAGACACTGTCATCTTTAATGGACTGAAGCAGGAATGAGGCTTACACAGGGATTTACAACCAGGGATTAGGAGGAGAACGTAATTTTAAAACAGACTTAAAATCTAAATGAAGCAGATGTTTCTAGGGCACAGTTGTTTTAAATGGACCCATTAGTACTTTGTTAATTTGTGTATTATGGGACAGATCTCCAAAACGGTTGTGTTGCTATGCAGCCACTTTATTGGTGCATATGAGAAAAATGGCGTGAAATTTATAAAGCACTGACAAACCATGAAACTCACTGCAAACTGTGCTGCCAAGCACATTACATCATTGTGCACCTGTGCTATGTGAGTGGATGGAAATCTGGTAACATTTATATATTTTGCAGTGAATCTGCTTCTTTCTATGCAAATACACCTGTGTCATATTGCCACACATAGTTAAGCTGGTGTAATTAGCATCTGTACACAGGTGATATTAAACCCACACTGTGCACATGAACATAACTCTTTAAACATGATGTGACTGAAACTGTAAGCCAATTTATTGAGTTACCTTTAAATTAAATACTGTAAGTGATTAAGTTCAATCATACAGAGTTATATACACGGATCAGCCTTAACATTGGCAGGATAGGTGGTGATAATATTAATTATTTCATTACTGGTTTGGATATATTAGGTAGCTAGAGAACATTTAGCCCTCAAAGCTGATGTATTGGAAGCAGCAAAATGAGTAACGTAAGCAACTGACTTTGACTAGGTCAAGTATTAATTTTGATTATCTCCTTACGATGGAACCTGTCAGGGGGTGGGGTGTATTAGGCAGCAACTGAACATTTAGCCCTCAAAGATGATGCAAACAGCAAAAACTGCAAGACAGGGGTCCGAGTAACTTTGATAAGGGAGAAATTGTGATGGCCAAAACACCGGGTCTGAGCATCTCCAGATCTTGTTGTTCATTCCCAATGAACGACAAAGTGGCTAGTACCTACCAAAAGTATCTAAAGAACAACAACTGGATCTCAATGGAAGGAGCGTCTAAGGAAGCAGAACATTATTACCACCTGTCTAATATTGTGTGCGTCCTCCTGTTTCCACCAAAACAGCCCTGACCTGAGGCCTAGACTCCACCAGAACGCTGAAGGTGCGCTGCAGCAGATCCCTCAAGTCCTGGAAGTAGAGAAGTGGACCTCCATTGGTCAGATTTATTTGTCCAACACCTCCAACAGATGCTCAGTTGGATGAAATTGGAATGTTTTAGTTGCTACTAATCACCGCAGACCAGGAACACCCAACAAGACCTGTAGTTGTGGAGATGTTCTGACCCAGTCAACACCATCACAATATGGACCTGGTCTAAGTCACTCAGTTCCCTATGTTGCTCATTTTGCTGCTTCCTAAACATCATCCTCAACCACTAAATGTTCACTAACTGCCTAATATCCAGCCCACTGAAAGGTAAAATTGTAATGAAATAATATTATTACCACTTTTCCTGTCAGTGGTCAGAATGTTATGGCTGACTGGTGTACGTCTAGGGAATTTATAGTTAAAGGCAAACATGGAACTGGTGGAAATGTTATAGTGTCATGAAAATAAATACTGCAACCTCAATAATAACTCACACAACATACCATCAGATCCTGACCAGCATTGTCTTCATATGACTGCATACAGCAAACTTTTTGAGTTTGGTGATGCATTCAGGTTTCACCGGCTGTGTGATACTGCTGCCAGCTGTGAGCACCAAATAGAATCAGTATTAATGTCTCTACCAATACACATGAACAACATTAGCTTAAGACAGAGGGATTAATCTTACACATGACAAAAAAATTCAATGTTAATAGTATTATCGAAGCAAAATATTACAGAACCAAAAGCTTGTGATTGTGGAGATCGTAGTCTGTTTACAGATCTCTGTTAAGTAAAGTCACACAATTGGAAGGGTTTTAGACTCAGTTTTGATGAAGAACAAATATGTCAATGTTGAGAACAGCCTGTAACAATAGCAAATAGCTCTGTTCAGTTCACTTCAGTTAAACGGCTGCAAAATAAAGGTAAATTACACTCGGAAGAAAATCTTTATCGACACGTTTATACAATCATCATATTTTGCGAATAGGTCCTTAAAATGGGACAGATTGGCCTCCGAATGCAATGACATTTAAAGCAATATTTGTGTGTACATACGACATGTACAATATCTGAAATTTGCATTTATTTTATTGGTTTATTGAATGGGGACCATGCACATTTATGAATACTGCTGTATAAAAAATACACCCCTGTAAATTCAAGACCTGTCATTCAAGGGGTGGTTGTTGTGGCAGTTTTGCAGTTCTCTGTTTCTGACAAGACTTTCTGTATTGTCCCTGCTCTTGATGCTTTGTTGTAGGTACAGTAACTGTTCATTGTAGTGCCCTCTACAGAAAAAATCTCAGTGTTCATGGGAGGACAATAAAGGCCACTGAGCAGCTGCTGCCCTCTCCATCCATCTCACCATTTTGATGACCTTTATTCTGATCTTTGCTTTGACCCCTTCCCTTTCCTCTTTCCAACCTCCAGCCGTTTTGGTCAAAGCTCTTCTCTCCCAAGAATCATCAGTGATGTCATCATACTTCAGGTGCCTCCAACGGAAATCAAGTAATAGCATTATTAAAAGAAAAAAAAGAAAGTTGCATGGGAACTAAAACAACGCAAAGATATAAATTACTCACAAACTTGTAAGAAGAAACATCAGCATAGTGTGAAATCTGACTTTGCATTAGGGGTAAGGGGCAGACCCATTTGCTTTAGGACCATTTTGAATAAGTCCCACATGCACAGAAACAACCAAGGTTCCAAGTCACCCACTAAACATTCTTACTGAATTAATCTGACATGTACAGTTGAAGAAAAAAAACAAACATCTCAGCATTATGCATGTACTTGAAGTGTCACGTTAACCCACTGAGACCAGAGGTAACATGCACATTCTTTAACTGTAAAGACCAGGAGCCACAGAGGATCTCCTTATAGTGTAAAGAATACTGAGGTCTGAAGAAAAGCAAGGAAAACCAACTCAACTCTTTCTGGAAACTGATACAGCTTAAAATGAATTGTACTACTATATTCCCATCAAAGAGACAGCTTCAAGAGTCCAGCTTTATTCCAGCTTAGTGATGTGAATCCTTTTGGCTCTGGGGAAAAAAAAAAAAAATCATAAGATGTAAGAGTTATATGACTCTTGGTGAGATGCAGCCATAGAATTGTTCTGTAGTTGATCCAATGCAGTTGCTATAACCATGCAGAGAAAGTGACTTCAAAATCTTTGGGCATGAGAAAGTTCTCTGGAGCACTGTCTCATACCTTACAGATTTAGAAGATACTGGGATTCAGATGGAGTCATGGAGACGCCAGTTGTTACAGGCTTAGGAGCACCTCACTGAGCCCTTGACTCTTCAAGTTGCTGGAGAAGAAAGTGAAAATGCTGACCATGAATAAAACAGACTTACTCTGGAGTCAGACACAAAAGCTGGGTTAAGAAAAAAAGGAAACAAAAACAATAATGTATCATGTATGGTATAGTCATCAGTTTACAAAGAAACCAAATATTCCATTGTGTTTGTTGTTGCTTTTGTCCATCACGACATTGTCTCTGTCTTTAAAGAAACTTAAAATAACATATATACATGTCTAGACACACTGAATCCTGTACTTTTGGTTAAACTCACACTCAAATGTCTTCAGTGCATTGAAATAAAAATTCTCTCTGTTCTACGTAGGCAGCTTATATGACAAAATTTAAGCCAAAATATGAAAAAATATTTGTTTTCGCCCAAAAAACATTGCTTGGGGTTGCCCACGACTAACAGAAATACAGCTGTTTATGCGCATTTTTCATCACCGTTTTTCATTAGGGTGTTGATGAATGGAGATGATCAGTGAGTCCAAGGCCAATGATGCACTGTCTGATTTTCAAGCATGGATGTGACACTGAAAATAATGTGAAAGCCATCAGAGTAATGAGGTGACACTGAGACCTGACCCATCCTCATCTGTCTCTATTTGTCTGGTTTGTCCTCTGCAGCCACCGGCCGCTGCCTTTCATTTCACTTTCCTGAATTTTACTGAGCTGCAAATGCGCACAAGGACATCAAATCATTCCATAATGAATATGACAGATTCTGTATGCGAGTTCTATCCAGACATCCTGTTTATCACCACTGGTTATTAGACTTTCCTAATTAATCTCTCAGAATAAATTCTACTGAGAAAGCCACATGTGAGACTAAACGCTGACAGCCAGACTAGGATGCCTTCAATGCTGCATTTGTCTACACTATCCAAAGCTACATCAGCATATGATGATTATCTAGACCCAGAGCCCTACCGGTAGAGAAACAGAGCTGAAATGTCAAACACCGTGCAGATAATACACTGGAATCATTTGTTTTCAGACACATTCCTCTTTTATTCCTATTTATACACATCAGGAATCACCTTTGACCAGGGACATTGATTACATACTGAGTCCCAGCCACACTTTATCAAGAATAAATCACAATCAATCACAAGAATAAGTCACACTGTCGCAATCATTTCATTTTTGGAAATTTTACACTAAGGTTCGAACTGCCAGGAAGTGCTTTTGTCTGTCTGCATGTGGGGTGAAACTGTGGAACAGTCTGGATCTTCATCACAAGTGATGCCAAAATATCCTCAGTTTTAAAGCACTTTACAAATGTATGGTGTGGTCACAGTACAGGGAGGGCGGGACTTATTGTTGATTGCTAAGTCATTCCTTCCTTGGCTCTTTCTTATCTTTGTTGGTATGTGCTTGTCATTGTTTACCATGTTGGTATGTAATTATTGTTGAAATATATTGTATTATAAGTTATGCAGACTATCAGTTAGATAGTTACAATGTGTAATCTGTTTACTGTCTGTTATTTGCATTATCAGGACTCTAAACAGATGTAACTTTATCATTTAGGAAGGCAAAGTAATGTGTTATGTTGTATAAATGAGAGATGGGGTGGAATTTAATAAGTTTTCTTCTTCCCACTCCTTTTCGAGCAATACTTATTGAATTTATTTTGTTATCACTAGTGTACATGGGAAATGCTATATTGTCTTTGATCATCTTTATTTATTAATGCATTTGCTCTGATATTAGTAAATATAAAACGTTTTGTTTTTTTCTTCTGCTCGAAACAAATGAAGGAATGAATGATAAGAGGGAAACATATTTTTTCCAACTCAATGGGCAACGGTGTGCCATTCATGGCATCAGGATTCAAGGTAATTCTTCCAAAGATTACCAATGGATTCCAGCCAATCTTCAATGATAGAAATGACCAACTGTGAACCACCAGAGGAGCCAAAGAGCAGCAGGGTACTGGTTGAGAAAACAACTGTGATTGTTGAATCTCAACTCATAAGCTGTGGAAATGTCACAGACACTCAATAACCTCCTTGTTAGTGCACTTTCCACATGCATTGTTAGCCCCTTTTTCCCATCAGCTCTGTTTCTGCCACAGTATGTTCAATCATAAGGGATATGTTAATTTAGTGCAAGTTAATTACTATACTCGCTTTAACTGGCAATTGGAATGACAATTTTTCTTAGCTTTATTTGTGTAAAATCATAAATACTGAACTAATTACTGGGATGGAATTCATTTGCTTCTCCCTGGAGACTCATCTTGTGCTGCTGGATTGCATCGTGGTGGCTACCATTATGCCACTGAGCAGAGCTTTTATTCTAGTCCATCACCTCAGAAAGAGAAGATCTCAAAAGACTGAAAGAAAACACAGCCTTGGGGAGCATAGACTGCTGGAGGGATGACATTTTTTTGTAGGCTAACACAGTTAATGTCAGCCTCGTTCCCTTTACAAGAGGCCAATGGAAAATTATTTTTGGATTAATGTAGAAAATAAACCCTGCGGCAAATAACAGTTTATTTATGTATATCTTGTGTTTAGGTAGACCATCTCCACAATCCCCACATGCTTTTCTCCAAAACCTTTTTCATAGCATGACCTCATCTGATGATTATAACGAAGCTTCTAAAGGTCAGTAAAAGACATTTGTGCGACTAAAACCTACCTGAGCACCTGAATAATTGTTGAAGGCTCCACTGCTTTTGATCTTTGTTACACTAAGGCCATGTATACATGGTATAATGTATAATACCAGGTATTTATAGAAACTGATATTTACTCACCTCCATTGTCAATAACATTATACACCCCAGATCATTTTCAGAAAAGTTTTCATCTACACAAACCTGCATAAATACACCATAGAGTGCCATCATGGGGTTAGGGTTAGGATAAACAAAGGCCCCACAGATGTTTGGGATCCTAAAACTCTGTTACCCCCATGCAAACCCAAGCACGTGGCCAGAGTTTTAATAAATTATTGTTTTCAATGAAACAAACAAACTAAAACCTTTTTTTCCCCTCACATGCATAAAAGGCAAAAATACGTAAGAAAATATATTTTTACCTTGCTACATGTATACATGACATAAAATGCTAAACGCTAATTGCAAATTTGACAATTTTTTTTACCAAAATTTCCAAAGCTAATAACAAGATGTAAGATTATTTATTGTATATGTGGAATTTATCAGACCTTAGAGTTCCAGATTTACAGATTAAGTAGCAATTTTGAGAATAATCAACCTAATAATATTTTTTGTAAAGACCCACAGATGTTCTGTTCCCTGCATATGTTATGCTGTAGAACCAAACGTTAAAATCCTTTAAAGTGAAACTAAACACTAAAACATGTTTGTTTTTTTTTTAGCTGTTAACAGAAGCATATGACTCTTGTACAAAAACTCTCACATGGTTCTGCATGACTGTGTTCTTGTCTGTCTGTCATACAAATGTACATGAACTACTCTCGCACACACCTGTGCATTCAAACACTGATCACCACATTCTCTTGCTGGCTTTGAAGCCTTTTTCAGAATCGTGCAGTGAGTGGAGTTACAACAGAGGTAAAGTTACACATTAAGTTTGTGTTAACAGTATTTCAAGCATCTAACAAAAGCCTATTCAGAAAACCCACTACCTACAAGACAAGGGGACTGGGGAATGCCAACTCATTTCTGGGTTTTAAGGCTCATTGCAGTACTCATGAACACCCACAGGTTGCTCCACTGCCATGGTTGGCCACCCCTGCACTGGAGGAAAGGTCACTGACAACACAGAATTAAAGCCTGGAAGCCATGAAATGTTCTCATTTCCTGAACCTTTCATTAATCTATTCATCTTTTCTGTCACACAACCATGAGAATTTCATTTCTGTTCCTACACACATGATCAAAATGTCAAAAGGTTTAAGTAAATGATGGATTTCCATACAGCACCAAGCTCTTTGAAGATCACTGTTTACTGCACTGTTCTTTAACCACCAAGATCCCAAGAACAATCTTGAATAATTAATTTATAATTAATCTAACTGTAACTGAATAATTCAGTCACTGACCTTCAGGCTAAGCTGACCCATTTAACTAGTCTGTCTTTCCACATGTGCCTTTGCAGTTCAGAAGTGTTAACAGGTTTATTAGCACCATATACTCTTTAATTTCTCTAAAGAGGTGAATCAGACCATTGGGCTCACAGATAGATTTGGCTCAATCAGTCTCTTTCTTCCCTACAAATCAACTTTTACTGGAATTTATAGGACTTTTGGTACTCTCTATAAGAGTATGTGTTGTTATTAGGTTGTAAAAGTTGCAAGAGGTTTGTGGGTGACATAGTTTGGAATGTAAATGTGGTCGAACTCAACTGATCTGAGTAATTGGACACATAGATCTGTGAGTCATGATATACAACATATGTGAGGGATTCACTAGATTATCTTCATTAAATTCAGATAAAACAAGTGGTGCCAGGGCCGTGGCACGAAGGACACCAGGAGGTCAATCTGGCATTGACATAAATCAGCCACTGGGAAAATGCTCAGAGTGCAGAATTCAGAGCACAGCACTCAACTGACGCTGAACTGAGAAGTCACACAGCACATCTAACATGTAGCTCCGCCCACCTTCTCCAGCCTCACTGACTGCAAAGAGCAAAGAACACCATAAAACAACATATAGAGTTTTTAGAACAATAATTCTGATTCTATACTATATACTGTCATTAATTTGTCATTTCTTCCATCACTTGTCACAGTACTGTGGTAGCAAGATGCACAAAAGAATACACTGAAGTATACGCCATATGTCACCACAGTACTGAGGCAAAAAGAGGACAATGAGTTCATGGAACAGTATCCATGATCCATGTATCCATTGGCTCTAGTACAAATGCTAACATTTGATTGGCTCTGTGGCAATAGACAAACTGATATTGATACCAATATTTCGTGCCACAGTACTGTGGCAGTAGCCATTACCTTACATTAAAGCATATTAATTTAATCTGACATTTCAGTAGCTGCTGCCTGACTTTAAAGTTACTGTGATTATGGAAAATTAGGCCATTTTGGTTTATAACAGCTCTATTCAATTAAAAACATTGTGATATGTTGTTGTCTTACCAGTATCTTCAGCTACTGCCATCAATGGGGGATGTTTATTCTGTCACTGTCTCCACATGAGCAGTAATCTACAGCAGTACACACAAAAATAAGAAAATTAAACTCATTATTGAGTTAAAATGTCTTATTTTAAGTAAAATTATCAGCTAGTGCTGTACGAACATTGCACTTATCAAGTTTTCATAAAATAAGAAAATAATATCTAAGGATAAAATGCTAAAATTCTTACTTTAATCAGAATAGTAAGATTTTTATATCTATATGTGTGTGTGTGTGTGTGTGTGTGTGTGTGTGCGTGCGTGTGTGTGTGTGTGTGTTGATGGCAAACAGTTACTGTGTCCACCATACTCATCCCCAAACAATGGAGCTTGTTTTGTTATAAATATTGCTTTTTATTTTTTTTGTAACATCTAAGTGGGGTAGCTCAAGAGGAACATTTTTGGAACAATTCAAATAATTTTAAGGAGACTAATTCTCAATAAGTAAAAAAAAAATTATAT